>VZTL01074699.1:0-20299 GCA_013400535.1 Scopus umbretta
AGCTTTTACACTGTAGACTCATTATGTCTAACAGCAATTAATAATCTTACATTCAACACACTTGTATTGACAGAGTAATAATTCACTCATAGTTCACTACATAAAGCACTGGGAAGTTTCTGCAATAGAATGCAGCTAAGGAAGAAATTAACTTCTTCATTTCTCCTAAATCAGTAGCAGAAAAACAGTCTTGTCTCAGCAGTTTGGCACAGCAAGGGATGAGAAACAGCCAGCCTTATCCGTTACAGAAAAAAGATCTTAAAACATTGCCAGTATTTTTAAAGAACATATTCAGGTACACAAGAATAGGTAAACATGCAATACGGCCTGAATATAGAGTCTCAAGAAGATAACAGTAAGGAAATAATAAAAGGGTCAACATGGTAACATCTTAAACCAAGGTAACACTGCACAGCTTCACCCTGTTCTTTCCAGGCTACAAGATTAAAGAAATAACTTTAGGATCTGCTCATATGCTACTATCAAACACTCCGAAGTCCACATTGCTCGCCTTCGCTGATGTTT
This sequence comes from Scopus umbretta, assembly GCA_013400535.1. Classification (NCBI taxonomy): domain Eukaryota; kingdom Metazoa; phylum Chordata; class Aves; order Pelecaniformes; family Scopidae; genus Scopus; species Scopus umbretta. Next base: position 526 of record VZTL01074699.1, read on the forward strand.
TATGATGCACATAACAGGAAATTTATATTTTTGACTTGTTTGGTTTTTAACATCAGAAGCAGGCAGAGAAGCTGCAGTACCAAACATAAGCAGGATAGTGACTACCTCTCAACAGGTGCAAGATAAAGCACTTGTTGGTAGGACAAACACACCCTCTCTTAACAAGCACCCTCATGTCCATAAAGACCAGTGTGGACCATGCCAGCTTTGAAAATACACAGTCCTAGTGACTGTGGTGCCCAAGACTAAGAATCTCCATTCCTCATCTTTTCAAACCCAAAGACAATATTTATGAACAACAATCATTGCAAGAAGAAAAGCAATCATTCNTTTTAAAGTAGAGAAGCATCACTCTCAGCAGAGAGTTGTCCCAAAAAGCCTGTGTGCCCCACAACAGTCTATTTAGAGTCATCACAGCATTCATCAGGTTCAGTGCACAGCTGGACTCTGCTGGTCTCCCAGGAACACTACTTACTCTGAAGGGGTTTTAGGTGGGAGAAGGTAAGAACAGGGATGCTCTTCTCTTCTGCAGGCTAAAAATATCGTTGCTCTTCTGTGGGGTGATCAACTGATACCGCTACTGACAAGCCCCGACCACGCTGGATGCCCTGTTTCAGGTTCTGCACAGCACTTAATAATAGACATCTCTTACCTGATGGATTTTTATAACCAGTGGCTTTGGTTCTCCAATTACTTTGTCCATCCGAAAGATCGGTGTCTTTAATAGCTCTAACAGGGGCCCAGATTCATCCAACGCAAGCTTTGAGGACTTGAATCACCTAAGTTAGGAATGCAGGTTCCCAGGACTCCCTGTGTACTCAGAGGGAAGAGACAGGCTCCTCCTGAAAAAGACTGAGACCCAGGGTAAGGCTTTCCCAGAAAGGATTCAGCTCCACCTCTCTTCATCACCTTTCTAAGGAGTCGATAACTGTTGGGATCCTAGGCTAGGCATGTTAGGTTACACAGGAAGGAGCCAGACCTGCGTATGAAGCTCTCAAACTATAAGATTTTATATTACATAAGGATTAGTGGCAAAGCACTCCTGAGGGTGCCAGAGAATGTGTGTTGTAAGGACATTCAGGCACATGAAATAGAAACATAAGGCATATTAAAAAAACATACTAAACTACTATCTGATTATTTAAGCATAGTCTGATTTTCTATGCAGCTATAAAATTGCAAACTAGATCACACATCCAAAGTCACGGACAAGAAAGTAAAAGAAAAAACTCAGCATACTGTACGCACTTTATGTACAGATCTTTTCAAAAGTGTAATACCAGTAAATGTAGCAGAGGTTTACAGGAAAAGCTGTGAAGACATCTTGCAAAATTTAAGAGACTACTAACGAAATGATGCAGTGTAAATATCAGTTGCAGAAAGATATCCAATAATGTACGTTTCCCAGAACTGTCAGGTACAGTCATTTCTCTGCTCAGAAGCAGCCTGACGTTTCCCATATCTCTTCCTCAAAGTCCAAAGACTCCTCTCAAAACTTTTTTTCCGAGAAACCTCTTAATTTCTTATGATGTGAGTTATAAAAATCTCACCATTCTCTAACACGAAGAATGTATTATACCTTCCACCATGACAACTGTTTTGCTGAAACACAAAGCTTGTGTGATGCCTGTAGTGTATATTGCTACCAGATAGAAAAAGAGCTGCCTAATGTATAACACAGGTATAGCTTGTTATGTCTAACCCGCCCCCCCCAAAGGCAACAGAAAGCAACCAAGCACAGATATCAAAAGTGAAGTTTTTAATATTAACCTCCCTTCAGACATGGGTATTAATCTTTGCAAATTAAAAGAAAGGTTTGTGTGTATCTGTATCAAAGGATTTATCCTGCGGAGCTCAGATCTACCTGTGTAGTATCCCTGCTACCCACACTTCCCTCTCTGCCTGGACACTCCTATGTGCAGCACAAATGGATCCATAAACACACACCACAAGATGTTCATCATTGCTATGACCTTTAAAATTTCTATTGAGACCATGAGCGCCATTCCCTGCAAGAGCTGCGTACAGTTTCCCTCCTGCCTTCCTCTATTCCAGGCTGTCAGCAAGGTCCCTGTTCTTCTGTGCCACATCCCTCACATCACAGTCCATGCCGTATTCCCAGGTGACCATGCGTCTTGCTCTCCTCCCCATCCCTTTTTATTCTCAGGGCATACCTCTTCTTCCTCACTGATCAATATTACCACCCTCCCCTCACTCGTAGGTAGGAAGCGGTCGGGCACAAAACATGACTTGCTCTACCAACCATAGGACAGGCACTGCATTAACACATGGGGACAATAAACACACGAAACACAGAAGGGATGGAAGGAGGCTTTTTTCACTCATGGTTCCTTCTGGCGGCCCATGGTGGCTGACCCCGCTCCACAGCATAGAAAACATTTTAAATCTCCTTCTTCACTCATTGCCCCTACACTCCATCATCCTTCTTGCCCCCATCCATATTTCTTTAAGAGAAAAGTGATTTGAAGTGTCACTGTCTTAACCTCCTCCGGCAGTGAGGCAAGTAGGTATTATTAGCAGGCTGTCCAGTATTAATGCCTACATCAACCACTCCTTTGACCTACAAACAACATTGCAATAAACCAGTTTCTCAACCAGGCACCAGCTTCCAAACATGCCCTCAGCTCCATCTTCTACCTTTCAACAAGGCGTAGAATATTCTCTGACATTTTAAAATTAATTTGCTGTAGAGCTCCTGTTATTATCCCATTACCTCCAGAAAAATACAGAAATGCCATCCGGTTGAGTGTGCTTGATCCTGCTTCCAATTAAATTAAAGGTAAAACTCCCCCTGACTTCAATGTGGAACAAAATGACTTTGGAAAGCAAAGGAAAACCCATATAGATGTCAACAGCTGCAGTTAACAAGGACTAATCCAGACCTGGAAAATCAAGAGATAATATTTTAACTAAAATACTTCAAATGTTTTCATCCATGCTACAACCTATTCTGTTGGAAAACACACTAGACAAACATGTAGAGCAGCAAGTTGCATTTTAGGACAAGGATCACAGCAACTACTCTTTGAATGAGATCTCAAACTCTACAAACAAATTTGTCACTTGATGGGTTAGGATTAATTTAAAATATAATCATATTTTTAGACCATGTGATCCGAATGTTTTTTCCTATGCAATTATAATAGAATCCAACACATTTTCAAAAGAAAAGAAACCCCTCATGGATTTAAACTGGAACATCAGACACTGGAGCATATTCATCATTACTGCTTGTTTTTTGTCTCATGTCACTGGAGGGCAGAATGAAAACTGCTTGCAGGTATTAAGAGTTTGACTGCCACATTTAAGCACACTTGTTCTCAACAGACTGACTTCTTATTCAGCATACTCTTGGGAAGATTACAACAATGTCCCCACATTTTTGCAATTCACTGTTTTTAAATATAAGCATCTAAAGTTCATTATGTGTTGGTTTTCTGTTAAAGATAAATCTATTATAACAAAGATTTTGAGGATCAAGAGTTCTTGTTTTGCACTGAAGAACAGAAAAGGAAAACCAATTTATGCTTAGGTAATGCCTCAGAGATCCAATATTTTATTCTTGAAAATATTCCTGAGGCCATTAAAAACTTAATACTACTGATAGAACCCACATGGCATAGTTTAAAGGGTGAGATTTCTCTGTTCTTGGGCAGGTAAAACTAGTCTCAGATACATATCTCCAAACCAGATTGCTACTTACTGTTTCATCTTCATTAAAAGTTGTTTATGTTTTGATTGTATAAATTATAATAAATTGCTACTATGATAACATTCATGAGAACGCAAAGGAACTGGGCAAACTACCCCAAGAGAAAACGTGTAATTCTAGTATTACAGTCTCTAGTTGAGGAACAAGATTCAGATTTTACAAAGAGAACATGTGGTGGCTTTATCTAGGGCACAAAAATAATCCTACATGAGATAACAGAAGCTGTGTTCAGGGCCTCTGTTTTCTTCTGGATCACTGTAAGACAATTTTGAGCTACAATGTCGAAGGCTTTCTGGGGACCTGCTAGACAAGGTTTCAGGAAAGGTAGCCTGGTAGTTCCCCCCTGGAAAACAAGTATGGGTACAAAGCAGATTTTAAAAGCAGAAACTGCCCAGAACAACTGGAGGAGAACTAGATCAAGTAGATTAAGAGCAGCAAAATGGTGCTGGCTCTTCCAGCCTAATATAAATGCAGAAGAGAAGCCCCGCTGACCACCATCACCAAGAGAAACTGGACCTACAAGTCCCATTGTGACAATATGATTTCTTAACTTGACCCATGCTTACTTTGCTCCTAAGTACACCTCTAATGCAATAATTAGATATTGCTATGTTGTATCACACCATTATCCATACAGGCACATACATCTGCTCACATTACTGCATGAGGTTCTAATTTACTTTCTCTTTTATTCCAGTTCAAAAGGGTTTGTGGTCCTGTGTTCAAAAGGTCTCACGAGAGCTTTCAAAGAGGAAGAACATCTGCAAAGGTGACTGGAAAAGTTATATTTCACTCACCCACAGACAAAAGCACAAGAATGGTTTTGAATGAAGGTTCAAGCCATAGTTTAATTTAATGAGGACCGTTAGTTAGACTTAACCAAATGCTTTTTTGCTGCCATTGAATCCTCACAGAAGAGAATTAATTACAGTTTTTAACACTGCACTTAAAGTAAGGCCCAAAGGAGAAATTTTTTAACCTATTTTTCTGGTAACAACCCCTCTGTCAAGGAAGTGTCCTAAATCCGTCAAGGATTAGGTTCTAGGGCATTGCAATGAAAGTCTACAGTTTAATTAATTAGTATTTATAGAAACCTGCACAAGTAAGCAAGTTTGAAAACTATTCAGTTCGTCAGGCATTAAACCCAAGTTCTGGCAGAAAGACTGAGGCGCACATCATCACGCAGCAAGGCCGTGGCCTGCTTGGCTGTCTTGGCATGGGACTCAGTTCTGTTCTCCTAAGGACAAGGAGCACTACCTACTGTCCAATTCCATGCGCAAATCAATGAAGCAGACTTTGGTCCATGGATGCTACTTTTAAATTGATGGTATAACTCACTGGATAAAATGCTATTCAGCTTAATCTCAGGCAGTTAAACGGAATGTCAGTAAGGTTAAAACTTGACTTTTAAACAGGTATTTCCATTAGGGGTTCTCAAGCACCACAAGAATTCATTTATGTGCAAGACCCGCAAACAGAAAAGACACTAATTTGACACATTTATCACTTGTAACACATTAGCTTAATGGCCACATACTAATGTGTCTGGTATTTTTTCTCTCAATATTAGTAATAAATTAACTTGATTGCTCTATTTTTCTAACCTTTAACCAGAAGCTGAATGTTTGTATTAAAGACATGCAGGTCTAATTCAGAAAGCATTCCTGGAAAGAAAAACAAACAGCCCTGTTAGCAGTGGAATTAATGAAGCTATTTTCCTTTCCTGCAGAGCTCTATCCTTCATCACCACCAAACCTCTACTAAAGTCCCAGCTTTTCCCTGTCCGTTCCTCTACAAAAAAGCACCCGAACCAAAGGTATAGACAATCCCAGCGACTGTCCTGGCTGCTGGAGCAGGTGACAGATGGGTTCTACCTGCCTCTCCCCCAGCCCCAACTTGGGCCTCCCTCCTCTCCCCAGCCCCTGAGACATAGAAATTTAATTACCTCAAAGACAACCAGTCCTGTTTCACTTGAAATTAGCCAACAGCTTCAAAAGTAGTTAGGTAAGGGAGTGACAGATAGACAGAAAGCGCAATTGGAGAAGTCTGATCAGCCCAGGAATATAGGCTATAAAAATAATTACACACAGCCCCACCAATTTAATTGATTACTCACACAAGGGAGTTTCCTCATGCGTACAGGTCTGCAGAAATAGGTGTTACGGTATTTCGGAAGCAGTTACAAAAACAGAGCAGAAATCTAATCAAAACAACTTCAGTGGGGACAGGACCTGATCTAAAATATAACACAATGCTATTCCCTTTCCAGCTCCATTCTTCCTAATTAGTATTTTGTCATAGAGAGTCCAGTGTGTTCTCATCCTGGTGGAAAATTTTAGTGACAAATGAAGCCAAATATGTTTATATTTTCTGTATGGATTTTGTGAAATTTTGTGATTTCCAGCTTACTAGTAAATCTGGTGTGAATTTTTTCTCCCATGCTAAAGGAGGCATCAAGTGTATAATTTTTCTTCAAGAAGCAAAGAAATTCATAGAGGTGAAAGCTTAGTGTCATGAAGAATGGACTAATTTAAATTGCAAAGTACAAAAATCTCATTTGTATTTTTCATTTTTAAATTCCCAATGCAATTAAAGTATATATTCACATAAGAGTCAGAGATAATGTATTTGACAGTTTTCCCAGTGTATTGTAGAATAATTTTTTTCATTATGCAAATAGCTCTGTAAATGGTTTAATATTAATAATATTAAACATTCATTGATTTTAATTAGTCTTTTATCATACAGAATTTCACAAAATAATGGATATTTTTCAGTCAGCATCTCGGTTGACTTTAAAAAGATGGGCCACATTTTGAGAACAGAGTTAAATTTCCCGGTAAAATCAAAATATTTGTGCATGTCAAAACCAAATTATTTCCATATGTCATGCAAGAGCAAAGCTGTGAAACACTACAGAAGCAATGTAGGTGCCCAGTACAGAAATCCTGAAAGTTAAAAGCATATCTGTTTTAATCAAAATATATTATAAAGCCTTTTATCTCAGAACTTTTAAAGGCCCATGAGTTTCTAGCTGACAACAGCCAGTACAGCATCAAAACTCCAAAGGCACACAGTGCAAACACTGTTTCCAATGTTGTCAACGTACCATCTTCCAGTACGGACAATGGCTTGCACGTGTGGGTATGGATCCGCATAAAACTCTTCAGTTCCTCTGAAGTGAACTCCGCCTAAGCCTGATCTCATGTGTCTTCTGTTGGACTTCAGACTTTGAAGCACACCCTGTCCCATTGGGTCATTTGGGGTTCTTTTAGATTCCTAAATACTTAAGGTTAGATGGAAAGCATCATCTTCACAGCCTTCTAGTTCTGTGATATAATGGGAAAAATGGCAAACTTATCACCAAATTTCCTTGTAAGTGCTCTTTTCCTAATAAGTTGAACGATAGCATTATTTGGTTGTGCAGTTTTTTAATGCATGTCTTTGTTTCTGCTGGTACTCTCAAAGTCCTTTGCGCCTTCCCAAATGTATAGTTATTCCCGTACAAGGCTGGCAGATAATAAGCAAATACAGAGAATTGTTCCTTCAATTAAACTGGTGCTAGAAATAGGGACTGACATAAACACGAAGAGGGAATTGTGCCAGAAATTAATCTATTTCTTAATTTCTCTATTAAGATATAACTATCATCCCAGCCAATATTTATATTACTCTAATCAATAAGACGTTAGAAGAGCAAGGGCTCCAGTTCGCAGCTCCACCTCCCCTCCTACCACCGCCTCCCATCTGCTGCCTTTGCTGGGACCACCAGCACCTAAGCTGAGGGTCTACAGGACAAGTAGGGTTTTTTTTCCCATGCTCGCAGGTTGGCTACCCACCATCTCTTTTGTACCCAAATGGATTTTGGTGGATCTGTTGGCTCTGCTGCCTATCAGACAAACACGTGAGAAGAGTTACAAAGTTCGAAACGCACTCCTTACATCTTTTTGGTTATCATTAGCAAAAAGAAAGGCAATGCAAGTACATAAGGTACAGTATAAAACAAAGGGGTGGCAAAATGCTTCATTTTGGATATGTGGGAAGACTTTTGGCTGGGACTTAAGTTTTCACTACAGGTTCTCCTTGAGTGCTGTTTTATAAAAAATAATTCCTATAACTGTTTTTGTTGTTTATTTTTGCTCAAGAACTACACAGCAAAAGAATGTTTGAAAGGTTTTTGTACGTTGAGTCCTAAATAAGCCACAGGTAACAACTCTACACTACCAATGTTTGGCACAGGAACACCAACAAATTTTTTCCTTAAGTAACTTGTGTATTACAGCGACGGAACTCTGCAAGTGCTAAACTCTAATTAAAGGCGCTTTATTTTTAATAAAACATTGGTGTATGTCTTAAAGTAAATGCACAGCATACTACAAAAAGCACGTGTGCTATAATGGCCACAGAAAGACTTAACGTAAAGCTCACACAGAAGCTGATTTTTATAAGCAATGGACTGATGTAAGCCCTTTTCCGTAATTAAGGACTAGATCCAAAGCAAAAGGTTAACATGCTGTTCTTTGTTCTCATCTAGAGGTCTTCGCTAGCCAGAAATTACTTGCAGAAGCCACCACATACTACAGCACTAAGTCCCTTCTAACTGAGACCTTATTTTGACTGTGCCACAACTTTTTTTTTTTTTTTTCTGGTTGCGTTTCGTACCAGTGTTTTATAGCCTGCGTTGAGATTTGGGCACTTGAATGAGGCTAACTTGTCTGTATCGGTTATACAGTTACGGGAGAGAAAAGGGTGCTCTGAAATACTACTAGGACCGTGACTTTACACTGTTGACTATACAGAGTATATGTAGGGAAACTAATTTAAGAAACTATATTAGGTACTTAAACAGGGCTGTGAATAGGCATAGCCGTGGATTTGGAAGGGTCCTGCACTCCCTGTGCTCAGCAAGTCTCCATACTATTAACAAGTACTGGCACTTATCTCAAATGCCTACACGCAACTTAGAAGGCTTATCTGCAAGGTCAAGTAAATGCCCTTGCAGGTACATACTGTTCATGGCCATAGATGAAATTATGCATCTGGTTTACTTTTCCTGAAGTAGTCCATGCCAAGACTGAGAGGGAAACAACTTTTTTTTTTTTTTTTTTACTAATGATAATAAAGGAGAAATAAGTGTCCAGTAATATCTGGAAATATTGTTAATAAACTTGGTTCAACATGTTTTCTATTGGGGATTAGGAGAGGGGAGGTGCGGGAGGGGACCAAGGAATTACTTTCTTCAATTTAAAAAGTGTTTGGGTTTTTATCTCCATACATAGAGGAGAGTGGTAGAAACAGAGCCAAAGCTGCATTTTCAGTTAATTGATTTTGTCAATAAAAAGTAGGTGATATATCTAATAGACAGCACTTTGTGACAAGTACTTATGATTTGCATGACTTTGGTATGTCTGAATACAGCTGCCCACATAGACTGAGGACCAAACTTATCTTAAACAGAATACTCCCCTGAGAAGATAAAGCATCACAGCCAGTTGAATACACTGCAGCAAGTAGTTAATTTACTTTCTTCTTGCCACCACATCAGCTACCTATTTCTGGCAGGATCCTTGGTGGGAGGTATTTAATACAACCTCCAGGATCTCCTGTGTTGTATCTAAGGGCCCAAATTTGTTAAGACACTTTGCAGTGAGAGATGCACTTGTTTAAAGCTTGGTAAGATTCATCACCACAGATGAACTTGAAAATGCTGCAAAATGGATTATGCACTCTGCTTTAATAAAAAAAATAAAAAAAATCCACTTTTCAATCCTTTTGATATCTCTTCTTCTATTAAACATGCCCTTCCTTTTGAGACTCCTCACTTGAGAAAAAACATGCAATCCTAAAATGACTTGCATCATCTTTTTAGGGGCATATTTAATTTAGTTTTTGGACTGTGGCCTAATTGAAATACATTTTTTTTTCCAGAGTAATAAAAGAAATTGCCAAATACCTCTGAAGATGTACTTACCTGATGCAATAGCTGCAAAATTCAAATTATTGTCATGTGAAATGTCAGGTGGTGAACAGTTTCCATAGGCTAGAACACTGAAGGATTACTTTTCAAACAGTCTTCCCATGACTTCACCACATTTTGAGACACTGTATGCACTGTATATAGCACATACATTTGGGAAAGTTTCACACTGCATTTAGTGTAGAATACCACTGAGTTTGCAACTATGGAAAGGCGAAAGGAGGTGGGCTGTTGGACACAGTCACACGTGTTCTCAGTTGTCATCATCAAGAGGCTGCATGTATTTCCTCAGCAGTTACAGCACTGCTTAATTTGCAGAGAGGCTCAAAACACACCCCAGCAAAACTGCCAGTGCCTGAGGCTCCCACTGGCTACTACAAAGTGCAAAACTTAACACAGAAAGGATACATCCTCATGAAACTGAAAGAACATGACCTATTAAATACAAGGCTGTTCACTGAATTCTTACTCTTCACAGAATTAAAGTTATTTGGATGATTAGTAACAGAGAAAAACATAGAAGCAAACACACAAATGAAAGCCCCAACCATAACAACATTTCAGTGACAGAAATAACACTAGATAAGCTTTAATGCACATTCTGGCTCTCTGATAACGCATGACAATTCAGAAGACTAAGCTGTGCGGGAAGATGCATACAGCAGCAGTGTGTTATGCATGCACATCATCTTACAGGTTTCCCCTAGTAAGTGGTTAGTGCCAGTCATACATTCCTGCATCTCACACATTAGTGTCTACCGTGATGGCTGATTTGTGTGTTGTGATGGCTCAGAATTAATTCACGGTTAGAAGCTGCAGGTTGCAGAAAATGCCTTGTGAAGGTGAGTGGTTGATGCATTCTGTGCTTTGCCTACGCATGGATGCATGCAACTGCCAGGTTACAGTTGCTTGCTGCTCCCAGGACTTCCTTGCTATGGTCTTATAATTACCATGTCTTGATTCAATAAGAATTCTTGGGCAGGCCACACAAAACAAAACCAACACTAACATCAGATGGATGCTTAGCAGGTTACAAAAAAAGAAAACAAAACAGAAACAAAAAATCACTTCAAATGAAGCTTGATTGGACACGTTGCTGAAAAGGTGCTCAAATTACCTGAACCACTTTGTTTGATCTTAAACATGAACCAGGGGCAGCTGCAATGAGCTCCGAGCTTTGGCACATTCCATTATATGAATGGTAGTGAATTTATAATGGAATGGTATGGATGGTTTTTATAATCAGAAAAACACACTGACCTTAACACTACACAGGTGGAGCAGCATAATGACCCGCCAATTGTAAGCGCATCAATTCCTGGGGAAAAGTTCAATGAGGTTAACTCAGCATGTATCCCATAACCAACATAAGCGACATTTTAAAACATTGTTTTTTCCACGAAAACCTGTTTGTCTTTGCCAACATTTAATTGAGTTGCTTCACTGTTCGGCACTGAGTGCATGTGTATGTGTGTGTATATATATATATATATAACTCTAACTTACCCATGTTAATGGCGTGCTACATTACACTCTAGTAGGCCTGGACGTTGTCATATACTTCAAAGCTGAAATACATGTGTTTAAAAAATAAGAACAGTGTAAACCACCACGAACCTTTCAGACTGTGTAAGATTAAGCATCATATTCATTTAACTTAGAAATGGAAAGAAAATAAGAGGCTTAGATATATAACAAGAGACACCACCCGTGGATCTTCAGCTTCACTGTAAAATCCTTACAAGGAGTGAGCTTAGATGGGTAGCAGTCAATCAGCACTTCCACTTCCCATCAATTTATTGATACCCTTGGATACTCACAGGGACCAGAAGCAAAGGAAGTTAATTTCAACGTACTATACTCAAGCTGACTGGGTATTCAATATAATTCTAATAGTCCAAGATCAGACCACAAAATACAGTGAATGAATCTCATCAACCTCAACCAGTATGGCAAAAACCCATGTGTTACAACACTATACAGAGAGAAGCAATGAAACAAAGAGAAACTTCAATCTGGATCTGGGAGAACTAATGAGCAAGGACAGCAGACTCTCCAAGCATGCAATAAAACTTTAAATTAAAAAAGTTTACATCCACAATTCGGCCACAACAGCAACATTTGCACATGCATTTCAGCTCATTCTAACTCCTCTTTTGCAAGTGGGGCACGCCAACACTTTACAGCTTCTCCACGGCACTAGCAGGGGAAGCACCTCAGCAACAGGACAGTCGGATACCCCCATCTCCTCACATCACACACCTCTGGAGACTGCCATCCCAGCCTAACATTCCTTCCCATCATCAGTTTCTGCTGTGTACTCAGTGACAGCTGAGACAGAAGAACAAAAGTCTTTAACAACATGATTGAAACCACTACTAAAATTGTCCATTCAACAAGAGCACAAAAATGAATATGAGAACAAAAGTGAAGGGCAAGGTAGTGGATTTAGGAAGAAGTTCTACTGTTTGGAAATGTTCAGCTAAAAAAAGATTCACAAAACAATGCCATTTGATCATATTGCCCCTAAGATTAAAAATGCATAATAGCCATGAAATTAGACAAAGTACACATTGCTTTGCCGTCTACCTTTCCGAAAGCACTAAATCTCACGGACATAATCCATTTTAGTCCCAAATCTACCAACTGTCTACAGTCTGGTGGGCCTTTGCTTTTATTTAAAAAGCACATTTACATTGGAAATAAGCAGGGTGATCCCAAAGTTGGGCAAAGAGCCATATAATCTTTGGACACAAATCTCAGAGAAGTTAATCCACAGACACACACTTTTTTCAGCTGTCCATTCAGATGCACACAACAAAAATGCTTCCAAATAACCAGGACTGTAAAACCACTTCTCTCACAATCACAGTCACCATGAATTTTCTTCAGGAACACAGAAGCTGGTTTTAGACCTCACAGCTTCTGCCCACAGCAAGAATTAGTGTACAGTAGGATTTTCCATGACATAGTCCAGGAGTTTTGTTTTCCTGACAAGAGAAGACAAAACCCCAGAATGTCACCTGAGGCTGCTCATGCTTCAGTACCAAAAGCAACAGCATGGCAACCTAGTGCAAGGTGCATACGGTGCTTTCCTGATCTCTGCTAGGGTCTTCACTACCTGATCCACAATGACACTTTTCAATAAAAGGAAAGTTTCATTCTCCATAGGCAATGTGAAAAACACACAGCCCCACTCCTACCTTCAAAGCCACCCAGACCATACCATCAGGTTACACAGGCAAGTGTTACTGCATGACCAAAGTAAAGCTCTAGAGTGAGGAAGAGCTCCTGGACACACACCCCGCTGCCTTCTGCTACACTAAGCTCAGCTGCAGTGGACAATACAAACCTAAGGTGTTGCAATAAACTCATTTTTCCCCCGTTCCTCAAAGCGTCTCAGCATTACAGACCTCAAGTCCCTTTGTGAATGGGAAGCAAGAGTAAATTGATATACATAAACTGCCTGGCTCACCTCACACATCATGCAAAATCTAAACTGCATCACAGAGTTTTTTTGCATGGAGATAGGATGTGTTGTGATGCCTTTGTACGTTTAATCCAGAAAGAACAATGTTGCTTAGGGTTTATAGCAAGCCTGACAGAAGCCCTAGCTGCCATCACCCCCATCTGGCCACGAATGCCCCATGGGGAAGGGGAGATCCAGTGCCATGCTGCGGCCAGGGCTCTGGCCACCTGCGGTGTACTTACACCCCTGCTCCAAGACAAGTGTATGTGTTCAAACTTTAATAGCAATAGATGGGAAAAGTGCTATCTTACATATGAATAGATTTACTCAGGGGTACATTTATGTTAAATGAAGTGCTTCAGAAATGTAATTACGGTTGAAGTGCACTTCAGGTAAATTGGAGAGCCTGTGATCAGATAGACTATCATCGCGCTGACAAACACACTTTTCTGAATTCCCTTGTTGTCTGTCTCTGCTCACCTATGAACTCCTGTCTTTACATTTAGATTGCACATTTCCTGGCACTTTTGTTCAGTTTTCCTGTGGCGCTGGTACTGCATTTGCCCTCCTTTTGTCAGTCCGTGACTGGGTCTGCCAGTTGCTATTGCAATAAAAGTCTAAAAAGCACTTACTTTCAGCAAATGTGTACACATCATCTCAAGGGCCAGGAAAATCGGTTGTATCACGTTTTGAGCCTGTATGATAAAGAAGTGAGAGGAACAGACTAAAGAATACAGAAGCTGCACTGTTTGCGACGAGAATACTTGCAGCCCAAGGACCTATTCATTTTCTGGCTGAGAACAGAGGTCTTCAACAAAATTAGCCCTGAATCCACAGAAGAGGAGTAGTTTCTTCTGAACTCTCTGTACAAGATTAAAATGATTCAAGAGAAAAGTGAAAAGTAAGGAAGAGAGTCCCCTCAGCAGTGGAGTTTTCCTAACCTATTTCTCCTTCTGAAAACATGGAGGAATTCAAGTTGATTCAATCGATGTTTACTCTCCCTCTCGATTTCTGTTTCTCTCTCACTTCTTCTAAAACCTTCTCTTTCATCACCCATCATTTAACCTTAAGATTTCCTGTTTGCTATCAAGCTCTGACAAGCCCTTCAAGGTTTCTTATCCCCTTCATTTCTGCTAGTATTCTATCTCCCCTTCTCCTCCTCCACTGTTCATGTCCTTCTGGTTTGTCCCTCTCCGTACAGAAGCTGTTGCCAGTCTCTGCAGCTGATGCTTGACCAACCCCCATCCCCCTGCCTCTTAAGTAGCGTCTGAGTACCTTCTGGGTTTTTCTGCTTATCATACAAGTACATTAACATCATCTTTATGCATGCCATGCCCTCCCTGAAGCAATCCTAAGACTCATATCCTGCTAGTACCTACCATCTTGCTTCGAATCCCTACTCAAAAACACTTTTTGCAGTAAGTGTTCAGGTGATAAAAAATAAAAACCCCCATCACAGTAAAGCTGGCATGCAAACGGCTTAAATCAATACCTATTTCACACGTCTACATACATGTGCACACATCCCCTTGTATATGATTCATTTCTACACTATCATTGCCTCCTGCTGCTGCCCACGCTTTCTGTATCACTTGCTCTTAGCCCATGAACTGTTCAGTGCCTTGGGGTAGTTTGTATAGTAATTAGCCCAACAGCTCTCCCAGTCACGATGCGCAGCAGCGGTTAATAACAACTCAGACTTTGCAAGAAAACCCATCCAAGGCTGAAAAATTATTTCACTCAGTGGTCAACAGTTTGTTTCTAGAGCCACCAGTGACTGCTTGCGCTCAGCTCCCTGAAGGCTTGATGCCACTTGCATAGGGGATGATCTTGTAGCACAGAGAGTGGACAACTGTCCAAATACTGAGCCACTACTTCAGACTAAGACAGACTACTGCACCCAGCCATGCTAACAGAAAAGGTATGCTTTTCTGTCAACAATAAACAATTCATTAACAATAACAGAAAAGCAGATATGCTTTCCTGTTTCTCCGTCACTCCCTTCTTCCTTCTTTCCTGCAAGAATCAGCCCCACTATGCTCTTAATTACAGTTGCCTGCACAAGGTTTAAACATTGCCTTTGCATTGAAGGGATGAGAATGAGACTGAAAAGGTCAGAATGACTTTAACCTCCACAGACTGATATTTGAAAGGTTTTTCAGTTTTCATAAAGATCAGCGAAAGAAAGGGGGTACTGGTTATTTATGCTAGAATTGTTTATTCCTTCTATCTCAACAAATGAAAACACATAAAAAACTCCTATATTTCTCAGTTTTGCTAGTTACACCTGCTAGCTAAAGCACTATTTTAACATGCCTAACTACAGTAGGAAATATATAAAATCCTTTAGAAAAAATGCTCAGTTTTGTGACTGCAAGACAAATCTTAAATTCTCATGTGTAAATTTGTTAAATAGCTCACAAACCAGTATAGAAATTAGACTTTTTCCCCCCCTTCAGTAGACAAATAGAAAAAGAATGTAATATCTTTACAAAAAAGAATTAACACATTAATTGAGGATTTTAGTTGCACAGAGACAAGCCTCAGTTGCCTTGAAATCTGGCTCAAAAATCAGAGTTACATCTGCTGTGGAAAACACCCTAGCTTTTCCAAGTAAAGGCACAAAATCTGTACATATTAAAATAAAATGAAACCTCTGACTGTTTTACACCAAAGGCAAATTAAAAAAGATGGCAACGTCTTCAGTCCATTTTCAGGTGAGATCTTCCATTCGCTAATCTGCAAGTCTACCACATTGTTCTCAATTTGCAGCCCAGTGTTGAAGGCATCAAGTAGTAACATTAACAACAAATAGCTGACATTATTCTAAATGCTATTGTATTATAAACTGTATTATCTGGGGGTTGGATCAAATTACCTTTAAAGGTCCCTTCCAACCCAAACCATTCTGTGGTTAAATGCTGAAATATTAAGATGGAAGTTCAGAACTGTGGTTCTAAATCAAGACCCTCCATACAGCAAGAAGACATAGAAGCATGGAACAAACCCCATGATTTCTGCCCCCAACAAGGTGACAGGCAGACTGGAAACAGAATGATACAGTATTTCCTTTGCCTGACAAGCAGGAAGGACAGCAAGGAAGAGCCTGTGATGATTAACTGAAAAGGGGGAACAAGCTTTCAGGGATGTTGGCAACAAAGACCAACAGTGGTGCTGAACTCTTGGTGTAGAAGGAAGGAACAGTGGTAGGAAGGGTGTCTACACATCAGACATTCCTCTGCAGATAAACAGCTGATGTTTGATATATTCTACAGAAAAAGGAGCCAACAAAGCAAAGGGGATAGGGGGAGACAGAAAATAGCCAGAAGAACACGCTCTGTAGGTAGAAGATGCTTCCAGCATTAATGCGGATAGATACAAAATGAGTCACGGCCATTCCTACAAAGGATATTGCAGTAACTGAGGCCCCAGTGAATGAAACACTGGACAACAACAAGCTGGAGAGCTCCAGAAAGCCTCTTCTCCTGCAGAGCCCATCTCAACCAATCAATTTATTTCCAGCATCATTTCTTATCCTCAATGGAGGGATCAAGTTCTGAAAGAGCACAAAATTCTTGCTTTGACGAGCCTCTGGGAAACTAGGCTTCTTAGCAACCTCTCCTTCCTCCTCTGGATTTTGGCAGGCTGTTCACCAAACTCCTTGGCTGTATATATAACACTACAGCTACTGACAGTGCGCAATGAAAACTAAAGCAAGTTAGTATTATTGCACCAATAGGAAAGGTCTCAGTTAGGGTCAATGTTTCTTCATCATCAACATTAGTTATCCCCTTAACTGGTGAAATAATTGTGGTGAAATTAGGTAGAAAGACATAATTCTTTCTAATATACCTAATATTTTATTAGGTATAAATACCTAATATTTTCATTAGCAATGACATTTTCCCAGAGAAGCAGTACACATTTTTGATTACTACTTCCACCTTTTTCTTGTGGAGTAAATTTCATGCTGATGACAGGCATCAGCAGTCCAACCACCAGGCACAAAAGACTCCTGCACGTTGTGGGACAGTTGCAGGAACACAGCAGCTGCCAAACTCCTCCTAGAGCTCTGCCACTGGGATTCAGCACTGGCCTGAGTAGAAAACATTTTGCTTGACGAGATGGAACTGTGTACACCACCACATCTTCAGATGGAGTAATTTCTCATCACTCCACTGGCTGCAATATACTATAATTAACAACCAGTTGAAGGGACTGGCTTCAAGTCTTCAGTCTCTCCCTGACAATCATGATTTTCCTAGTGATGGGGATACTTGGCAGTACACTGACTTAAGTAGAAAAACACATTAACACAGTCCATCAGCCACTTGTGAAATGAAGTTGGATCTGAACTGCTGTCCTAAAGGATCAGTGGAATACTAACATCTGCAGATGAGTTAATGCTTACCAAATTAAGTTTACCACTGAACGAGCTGTAAGCATCAAGCACAAGGAAACCAGATCCATCTCCCAAAGAACCAGGCACGGCTGAAGAGTCAGCAATCGCATCCTTTAGCCTGTCTCTATAACCCTGTACTCACAAATGCAGTTCCAGGGTCTATCTAGAAGCACCCTTTTGCTAGAGCAGAAAGAGACAAGGGAATAGAGAAGACTTGAACAAACAGCACATATGACAGTGCTGCAATAAACTATTATGGTATTTCGTATTCGAGCAGGATGTTAAAGCCATTAGACCTACAGTGGGAAAAGGTACAAGACAGAAAACTTTATTTAGCACTGCCTAAATGCCATTACTCCCCTCTGACTGCAACAAACCACCAAAGCCTGTGTCTGCAAAGCAGCATGCTTCAAGTATAACAAATTGCTGCTGGACCTCTCTGGAGCTGGCAATCTCCTCAACTTATCTGATGAATTGTGACACAGAAACATCCAACCATCTATTAGCAGCACCAGCAGCATCTTCCCCCAATTGCTCAGTGCAATGATCAGTATCTCCAAACTACAGCTTACATTTAATTGGCAAAATAACAGGGGGGAGCAAGCAGCAAGCCCAACAATAACAAGCTTCTATTATAAATAGATGGCAGACCCTTTTACTCCTGTTTCTAAACCAACACCAGAAAACCTAAGGCTACACTGCCACAACACTAACCCTCCTAACTGCTATGCAGGCAGCAGATGAGGCTCAGCATCCTTATATTTCAATGGAATTACCCGGCTCCCCACTTTCATCCTTTTTTCATTACAGATATAACCACATGCTATAAAACAACAAACTGGTGCTATCTATGCCAGTCAGGAATTTACTACCATATTAAATGCTGGGTTTAGATAGTTTACTAAACATAGAAGTTACAATAAAGAAATGGTGGATCCACTATATGAAAGGATTTTGCAAGCTCTGGGCCAGGCTGTGATATACCAGACTTCTATTTGCTTTCCCATAAACGCACAGGCAAAGGTTAACACAACAGCATCTCAGCGAGTCACATTTAGAATTGCACCATTCACTTCTTCAAAGCAATATTCACAGACCAAGTTGTTAATGGAAGACATAAAAAGGAAAAGATTGAAAATTTTTTTCCTCCTTGGAAAAAAAAAATATCCCAAACTAGAAGCATTATTTCTGCTAACTGGCTGGCTCCAGCTCACTCTGCATATAACCTCTTGAGCAGCACCTGCACCGAGTCTCAACAGGCATGATCTTGGCAACCCAAAAAGTAGATAACCAGTCCCATCTCTGAAGTTATGAGCAAGCTAAATTTTCTACACAGGTAAGATGTAAAGCCACGATGACTACTGGATACTAGTAATCACTAGTTATTTATCCAGCAGTCCACTTCTACAGCATTTCAAGCTGGCTATAAGGAAAAGAGATTTTTATACTCAGTAAAAGTGATAAATAGTATAATCAATCAGGCAGATAAAAGACAATACTAGGTTTTATAAAAGGCCACTGAAGAAGGCAAGTGCTATTTCTCAAGCAGACAGACTTGAGAAGGACACATTGAGAAGAGCAGGACACATTCACCAAAGGAAAAAAAAAAAACAGCTTATCTTCATAGAAACCTGCCCACAGGGACAAGAGCCCAGTATGTCCTACCTACTCCTCTAACTTCCCAGTCCTTGCCATGCACCATCTTCTAAATGGTTTTTAAAAAACATGTTTTTTTAAAACATGTTTTTAGAAATGGGCCACTTAAATAATTCCCACACAAACAGGGTCAGACCAGCAGTGTTCCATCTTCTCTTGAAGTATCTCACACGGTCTTCATTACACGACCTGGATGAAAAACAGTTACTTGCAATTGAATCATAGAACGCTTTGGGTTGGAAGGGACATTTAGAGGTCTTCTAGCTCAACCCCCCTGCAGGGTTGAGCAGGAACATCTTTAACTAGATCAGGTTGCTCAGAGCCTCATCCAACCTGACCTTCAATGTTTCTAGGGATGGGCCTCCACTACCTCTCTGGGCAACCCCTTGCAGTGTTTCACCACCCTCATTGTAAAAAATTTCTTCCTTATACCCAGTCTAAATCTACCCTCCTTTAGTTTAAAACCATTATTTGTTGTCCTGTCACAACAGGCCTTGCTGAAATTATAAGGCCCTCTTTCTTATAAGGCCCCCTTTA
>VZTL01074711.1:740-13174 GCA_013400535.1 Scopus umbretta
TTTTGGGGGGGGGGTTGGGGTGTGGGTTTTTTGCTAGTTAGTTTTTCCATCAGGTTAATGCAAAGCATAGGACAGCTATCATCGGATCAGTTTGCTGAGCTTTAAATAGTCACAGGACTCCTAACAGCAAATGAATGCTATTTTGGTCCAGAGTGAGAGGTTTTATTTTGAGAAGCCATCAGAACCCACTGATTCTGGTGGTAAGAATATGGCACTTTGATATATAGCTGTGATGGAGAAAACAGTTGGTTTTACTGACAGTTCTGTCGGTACACCAAGCCAAGACAGACATTTGTATCTTGTGGAATTTTTTCTTTTTTTAAGTAACCAGCCAGGATCAACAGGATCAACCTGCAGTAGTCTACAGAAGGTCTTAATGCTTTAAGAAATTTAAATAAAAATTCTTCAGAATTGAGAGTTAAGTCTTCACTATGACCTGCAGTAACCACCCACTAATAATCCAAAAGCTGAAATATTAAACTTCTGAAGCTTTCCCTCATTTCCCTGTATGAACCCTTGACAGGACTTAATTCTTTACAATTGAAACTGCCTATCTTCCTGGTTTAGAAAGAATTACACTTTTATTTTAGATTTCTACCTATAGTGGTACAGTGGTTATATAATTTAGTACTTACTGTGCAGACACCATTTGGGTAGTGTTCCTTCACATATGCTTTCATTGCTGTTTCAACTGAATTTCTCCAGGATTCTATGGCATTTTCAACTTCGTGGGGTCTAGGATCAGTAGCCTCCTTTCTTAAGTGATCAAATTTAAAAGAAATCTTGTTCTTGGGATCCAAAAATTTTCCATTTCCCAAATCACCATGTTCTGTTATTAAAACCTATATTATAAAGTTTTAGTTAATAACATTTGCAGTTGAATGAAGAGAAAAAAGATACCATGACAAATTTAATCATATCCAACATTTAACTGGCATTTACTCAAATCCAAAGACTCACATTTTAAACAAAATGCACATACAGAAAGAGAGGACAAGGTTAACCTGACACGCTGACTTGGGAAGAAAAAATCCCAAATCTTACCCCCTTACTGCAAAAAACAATGCAATACAGAAATTCATGTCTTCTAGTATTAAAGATGGAGCAAATTGTTTCTACAGCTCCAAATCGGGTCTGACTGAATTCAGGACAACAACACAGAACAAAATTTCAAGCTCTTTATATGCCCTAAACTATTAGCTTGTAACACTGGTACTATTGGAGGGCCACAATATCTACGTTTTGGCAGGGAAGATTAGTTTTTTTCATTTGCTTGCCAAGATATGTTCCAATACCAGAACATCTTTAACAGTTTAAGGAACATTGCATGTATTTCATTGTATTCATACCTGTTCATCATAACCGTCAATTTTTACTGGAGTAAACTGGTCCAAGTTGTACTGTGCAAATGCACTGTAAGAGAAAAAACACCAAAAGCCTGCATCAGGCACAATCTTTTCCCTCAGTAGCTGTAAGAGATTTAAATAGTAGCTAATAATCCGGGCAATGATGCATCAAGAAATTGTATCAGGGCTTCATTATCTAGCAAGCCCAAATTCTTCGGATCACCTTGGTTCATTCAGTGCTCATATTACAGATTCCAGTCACCATTACACAATGATTTATGTTCAAAAGTAACCTGATATAGACAAACACACAAGCTTTACAGTAACCCATAGAAACTGGAGGAACAGATAAAGTTTAAATTCTACAGGGATACAACCTACTAAGCCAGACATCTCCGTTCTTACAGATGAAACTAATTTTGGCATAAAATACAGTAGGCATAATGTTTTGATATACAAGTAGGGTCTAAGGAAGCAGTACCTTACAGATGTTCAGTGCCTATAAAATTTACCAAGAAACAGAAAATGAAATCCAAAAATGTGGAGACTAGTTCCAAAATCTGGTTCACCCACTTCCAAAACAGTTGCTCTAATCATTAGGATACAATACAGATCTCTCCTCTGCCAAGAATTTAGACTTGATCAAAGATGCACAACACACATAATAGGGTTCTACTTGCCAAGCACCCATCTTCTTAAACAAATCGCTGACAGTGAAAGTCTTACTGAAAAACATCTTGCTTTTATGCAACTGAGTATGTGGCATCTGGTACTTACTGGGCTGCTCCTTCCCTGAGAAGATTGTCATTATTAAGCAGCAACCGAACATCTGAAAGGAGATATTTACAACATAAAAAGTACAGTTAACTCAGGAACTTTTTCAGTCACTTAACAAATGTCAACAGACTGTACAAGACAAAAAACCCAAACCGCCCCATACCCACATGGATTACTAGGTAGGAAATTTATTGCTTCGTATTTCCTAATTTTGACTGAACAAAACGAGAAGAGTAGTATGGAAATGGATCCCTTCCAACACAATCTGGTAAGCAGATATAAGCCATATTCTACAGGCTGTGTGACAGCTCCAGGAATCTGTCAAACTAGTTTTTAGAGAAGTTCTGAATGAGAACAGCACAGGATTCAAATGAGTTCACTTTTAAGATGTAAACTACCAAATCCCTCACACTGTATTGATGGTAGGGGTTACAGTATTTTGACAACACTAATATGGTACGTGTTGTATTTTCTTTTTAAGCCTTACCATTTTTGCTCTCGTTCCTTAACAACACTTAGTCATTGGAGCACGATATATCACAACACCATTTCCTCTAGTACCATACAAGAAACATATGAGTACAGAATAAAGTCAATACTCTCCTCAAAATTACTTCATATTTGCTATGCAGTAAATTATTATTTCTGTATTTGACTTACTGCCTTATTATTTACTAGGCAGTATTTTAATAACAATTTAACGCACCAATGATTATTCTCACTATAACATTTTAAACTCTTCTAAAGATTCCCAAGATATTATACAAGTGAAGAACAAAAATCTGGAATATACATGAAGTATTTAAAAAAAAAAACACCAAAAACATACAAAAACAAGAGACAACAACCCCCAACCCAAAAAACCCCAAACAATTAAAAAAACCCAACACCACAACAAAAAACAAACCAAATCACAAACCACCTGAAACAAATAAACCCCAACCCCACTTGCAAACCAAAATAACCCACACCAAACCAACCAACCAAAATCACAATTTGCAGAATTGGAATTTAAAGCTTTCTCTCTCTTTTTCTAAGCAGTCAGTCTGAATCTCATTGAACACTGGCCACACATTTATGATCAAATGTTTTGTTACCTTTTTTCAAACGTATTATACTCCATTATTAAGCAGGTAGTGGCAACTATGAACTAGCTTAACAATAAAGTTTATAGCAGTATTGCTGTAAGAAATTGTATTAACCTTCACAGAGCTGGGCTAACGAGCTGCTCACCAACAGTTCATTTCACAAATGCAGTACAAGTTAAGTTTAAATAATAATCAGCTGGTCACAGTTTAACTGAAGAACAAGATACTTCTAAAAACATTACATTCTTTAACAAATTTAAGCCCTCTCCAGCCTGACACTGACTAAAAGTTTAGTATACTAAACCTACTTTACTTAAATAGCACCAGAGCTATTTGTCAGCTACAGCTACAAAATGTATGCTTTCTTACATGATATGTATGCCCATGTATCTTGATGCAAGCCAAACACAATTATTTTTCACGAAAAAAATAACATCTTAGGTAAAGTTCAGGCAACAAGAGTTGAGAGAACCTAATTTCAAGTTTCCTTTCAGCTTACCAAAACACTCAATAAAATGAACCTGTGCCCAGAATTTAAGGGTTAAAAATGCTTGGAGAAAATTAATATTCTTTCCCCATCTGGCATTAAGCAGTAGTCCTTTGTATATTTGAGGCTGAATATTTGTAATGATACTCCTTCTTTAAAAAAAAAAAAAAAAAAAAAAGAAACTATTTTAATTTTAGCTAGTTTAATTTTTGTAGAAGAATGTCTATCAAAGACTGGAAAAAAAAAAAGAGTACCTGTGTCTTCTAAACAAAACCCTAGCAACTGTTAATTCATGACTGATTAAAAAACAGAAAGAAAGCTCATTCTCGCATCTCAAAGTGGTACTTCCCTCCTTTTGCATTTAAACTCCAAGCTGTCTTGTGACCGCAAAGCTTATTATGCCAAGCTACAAAACCAGCTCTTACAGCAAGTGAGCTGCTAAAATATAAGCTACATGAAATTCAGGAGAGTAATTGGCAATACAGTTTTGGATATAGATGCCTTAAATGAAAGGAGAGAGCAGACAGGTACTCACCATTGAACACCTCATTGAATTCTCCAGGAGGAGCATGAATTATGAATTTTGCTGCTATACGCACCTTAAATACAAAAACAATTATGTGGTTGTACATACTTATATTCATTCCTGTTCAAACCAATGATGCATTGCACAGCTTTAATACCCAGATGCGAAATTGTACAACTCCCACTGCTTCATATATTTGTTCACATTATTTAAACTACTCTGCCTTTGTTAGAAGCACAGAATATTAAGTTCCACCTCTTCAAACAGAATAGAGGAGGTTATATGTGATGGAAGCAGAGAAACTGAGTCACTCATGTTTTGTATCACTGGCAAAAAGATACATATTAATGTAACAAATAAGATCAATAATATATTCAGAATCTATTTCAACTTTCAGTCCACAGTTGCCTGGGAATCAACACACATTCCAACAGAGCCCAAAACTGTGATGAAGATACATTCAATCTTCAAAGCTTCTCCCCTAATTTTACTACACATCCTATGGTTCTAAACTTTCCAAAAGGCTCACAGCTAGACAGTAATCAATAGATCACATAAGCTTAAAAACACTTGCATAGCCACTAAAGCATGTAATTTCATACGCATCTACCTGTAAGGTCTCTTAGTACCAGAGTATCAGCAGATAAAAGTTAAAAAAAAAAAAAACAAACCAAAAAACAACACGTTGAGAACTTCTTTAATGCAAGTCCTGGAGTAATTGTCTTCAGCCACAACCTCTTGCAAACAAAAAAACAGCATAAGCCAGTACTTCCACTAAAAGTACATGCACCTGCCCTGGTTTTCTCCCTCTTTCTGCTTGCACAAGCACCTGTGCAACTGTACAACAAGCAAAATCAGAAAGGTTATTTTTCTTTTTTTTTCCTTAGACCAGTTCCCTGAATAGCTACAGACACGTGTGCTTGCAAAAAGAACACAAACATGCTTTTTTTGATGTGAAACAACCTTAAAACTTTTCAACTATTACCTTACTATACTAATTACTATTATTATTATGTCATTCAGCAGACTTGCTTTCATTCATTCTCCTTTCCCCTTTAAACTGTTAAGGGGACCCATTATAAAAATAAGTAAATAAATGTTGGTTTCCTAACTTAACCCAACAAAAGTTCATATCCTTCACACTTTACAGCTATCTAAGTTCAGGAGACATTCAGATCCCTCTTGCATTCTTGATACGATGTCGCTGTTCAAATACAGGATATTATCTGAATCATAGTTCCCATTTCTAATACTTTCAGTTATATTTCTACGGAATAAAGAGCTGGGAGACTCAGTGTCTGCACTCTGGACTTTCTGTTTGAAATTAAGGAGTTTGAGAAGCACATAGTCCATTAACAAATAACTAAAAATAACCAAAGAATGCTTTACATTTACACATTCATATGTATTTAAAACTACAGAAGTACTGTCTGAGCATGCTAGAGCTCTTGAACTGACTTGTAAATAGCTTTTCGAGTCTAGGGTTGCGATATAGCCACTGCTCGGATCCCAGGTTCTTGACAGGGCCCACGTTTCAGACAGCGGTCTCCAGGAGAGATGGTTCAAGCTCAGACTGCCCCGAGAGAGCGCTTAGCTGCCTCATTAGCAGTGTTCAAACTGCAATGAGATCCCAAATGACTAGCCCAGGCAGCTTTCTGCACACTAACAGTCAGCACACAGCCACTTGGAGCTGGCTAATGGAAACGGAAAGGCTGTTCCTTCCCAACTTTCTAAACTGAATGCTACATTTTGGATTGCAGAAAGCCTTTATCTGCTGCCTCAAATGCCTAAATCAGAACTCCTCTTTCCATGTAAACATAAATTTGCATTATACTGAGAAAAATGCCACAGGGTTTATTCTTCTCAAGACAGGCACAGAGAGGCAAGAACATCTTCTATGGCAGCTTATTAAAGCACTTGCCCAGATAAGAAAGTGTGACTTGGATTGTCTCCTTTGACCCAAAGGAATGTAAACTCATCAGCATTAGCCAGAGGTTACCCCAACCATCCCTCTGTACACTTTTCCCAAGTGACACATACTCCACACCTCTCTTGCTGAAGTCGGGACACTGCGTACACAGCTCAACGCTCAATCCAAAGCAATCTAAAGGACATGAAACACAGCCAACCTACAGTACTACTGAAGCACTTATGAAAGAGAAGGGCAAGACAGGCTCCGAGGCTCTTTTACCAGGATATTTTAATCAAATGACCAATTAACAGAGTCTGGGATCAGACTGGAATTTAGGCCTCACACTTAAGAGCAGGTATTTGGTTGTGCTTTCAGCATGACTGTCAGGCTGACTCCCAGCTCTAAGTCAGATGAAGGGACACCGTTTCTTGGGTCTGACTTGACTTCAGGACGTGAACAGGGCTGTTTATCCCTGCCAAGGCTGGATTAGCTCTGGGTAAGCAGAGGAACAAGGCTTGCCTAAATAAGCAGAATTAAGCAAAACTTGGGTGCCCAAACTGCACTCTGAATGACCATGTGCTTTAAACTGGTAATATCTGTAAGGTGAGGAACTGAATCTGTACTAAAACTGGAACGGTATCTCATTTTCAGCTGTTTTGGTAATATAAAGCTGGTTTTGCTTCTTTTTTTGCTATCAGTAAGAACCATTCTTATCAGTCAGATCAGCTATAGCATGAGTAACATCCATTCAGAAGTATTCAATAGTAACAGATGTTTCCTCAGGACAGACCAACCTAAACATTGCTTTTAATGAACATTTTACTAATAACTGAATTCCTTAATGAGAACTTTTTCAGTATGATAATTCATCATAGATGCCACTTTTTATAGGACAGAAACACAATCATGCAAACTTGCAATGACCATCTCATCAAGAAGTATAAAGTATACTCATGCTTACAGAAGCAAAAAACCTCATGTCTTCAGAAGATGAGAGTCTGTCAGATAAGGTACTCTCTGCATTTTGCTAACCTGCCTTTGTGAAGTCCATTTAACACTAATCCACTTTTCTTCAGCAACTAAGCCGAATTAACTTATCTGTGGAAAGCAGTATCTGAAAAAGTCGTATTTTTCCAACTCGTACATACAAAAAGTCCATATAAAAGAATTAAATCCAGTAGTCTCACTTAACACATAAGAACTGAAAAACACTTACAGTTTCTTTATTGCCACTGAGATTTTCCAGAAATAAATGCCCTAAAGGTTTCTCTGTTTTCCAAAAACAGACTGATACTGAAGGATGAGTGAATACGCTTGCATGAGCCTCAATGAGATGAAGATCTCCCCCTTTTGGCAGTAAAAAGCCACTGGCTCAGCTATCACTTCAGGAAGCACAATTTAAACAAAGGGACAGTCCACATAAAATGTGGTGTTTATGGGCAAATAGGAAAAAAAATAGAAATGCACATATAGCAAGAGGCACATTATTTGCAATACAAAGCGACAGGCAAAAACCTCAACTTCAATATAGTCCAGTTGAGATCGGAAGTTATCTTTGCTGAAAACTGTTTAAGAAAACACTTCAATCAGATGCATTACAGTTGAAACCAATGCTGGTTATTCAATACATTAAGACTTAAAAATTGATTAGAACTGATTTGAACAAGTCAAAACAGAAACAACATTTTAGAAGTCTAAATGACAAAACCTTTTTCATTGAAGAGAACCACTTTCACACACAGTACAAGAGCCTTATACACGCATCAGCAAGTAACAAAAAATTAGGTTACAGTTGAGTACTCCTTTAGAGAACTCAAAAGCCAAGACTGAGAAATCACCTGAAGTTTCTCCATTTATTACTCCAGTTACTCCCAAAACACCACCTGAAGTTTAAGACAGTGTTTTATTGATGTAGTTTCCAAGATTAGATTTACAGCTAGTTTTCAGTTAAATGCAAGAAGCTATAAAACTTCCGAGTTCACTAATCCAGAACATCTGATCGTCAATGGTTCACAAAAAACAGGTCTTGCAAATAGCTTTTACCACAAGCTTGTATAAGGAATTGCACATTTACTATATTAAATTCCTTAAATGCACAAAACCAATCTAAACACGTTTCCATGAAACGTGACTTTGTGCAGGTTTGAGCATTAATTTGGACAAATCATACAGGAGCTGAGAGGAAGTTACAAAAAAAAAAAAGGCTTCTGAAACATTGAGAAGAGAAGCACTCCCCACTGCAGGTGTCCTCTTTATCCAATTTTCACATATACACCAGTCACAGTCTCGCTTAAATGGAAGTCTGTTATCAGTAGGTAAGAGCTAGTGAGATTTACTTTCTCAATTCAAGTGAGGCCAAATGGTACCCATCACATCAGTCAGAACCTTTTGGATTTTATAAAGTAAACTATTTCAGTTAAGGTAAAAATTCAGACTGAGAGGCTTAGCAAAAGAGAAAAAGTTGTTGTGTGTGATGAGCATGGATATTAGGCATAATAATGCCCAATTCTTCATTCTGCTAGAGATTAAAACAATTGATCTTTCAACAAATGCCTACACAGTTACTACAATCTTTGCAGTTTTCAGATTACACAAGCGCAGAGGCAGCAATGTACAGAACGGTGTTAGTTATGCTAAATCTGCCACGTTTTCATATTTCTGCCTTTATTTCACAATCTAATTTCTCTCAAGGCATGACACCCGTCAGGCACATCGAGAAACCCTACTTCTCTACCTTTGCCAGTCTGCGACATTCTGAAGTTTGTTTTATTTCGAAGAAGTCATCCGCAGTGACTTCAAATGCCCTCAAACCACTCTTCCTGTTCCGGGCACATCAGAACTGACACTGGTTGAAACAGCCCGACCTTCTGCACTGTATGTGCCTATATATGGTCACGAATACGTGCTCGCAGAAGCGCAGGGGCTCCCGCCACGCCACGGTCAGCTCCGCTAAGATATGTTTATTCCTGATAATCAGCTAGGCTACACCTAAGAATAAAAGAGACATTAAAACTGAAGGTAGCTTTTCTCCCCCCCGCCCTTTTCCCTTGCTCTTTTCCCCTTTTTCACTTAACTGAAATACAGCTGAATTTGTCAGGCACCCTGACAGCTCACTCCTTCAATCAACAGCCACGCTGCACAGGAAAAACGTGCTGGTAAGCAAGATGCTGTGAAACCACATACTTTGCCCTTGCTCTTTCCTACACATCACTTATTTCAAGTTTAGCTGTGAACTCCTTGCAGCAGGGAGACCCACCCTTCCTCTACACTCGTAACATGTTAAAATTTACTGCTCTGGAGCAATAAAAATGAAATAGTGAAGTATATATTAACAGTCCTTTTTACCTAAAAACTGTATGCAAATCTGAAAAGAAAAAAAAAAATAAATCTTCACAATACATTTCCACTCAAAGACACCTTTGTTGCTGATGACAGAAAAGAAAGAAAAAAAAAAGAGCTTCCAGCAGCTGCTTTTATCAGTGCTTATAGGAATCGTTGTAACAGCAGCAAGGCATTGTATATCATGTATTTATATTCTGGATTCCTGAAAGCACCCCTGCTTCCCTACAAAAAACCCCAAATCTCCCACTCACAGGAACCTGCGTTTGGCAAAAAAAGCAGATGACATCACATGGAGAAGGGAGCTCTCTGGTTCTGCTCTAGGAACAGTAAAGAGCCGAGAGCACCCTATTCCTGGTGTCATGCCTTCTGCCACAGTTCTTGCTGGTTCATGAAACCTTTCTGCAGGCAACTAAGCAAATGGCTTTGTCTTGACCCACTGAACTCTATTTACAGGCAGCCACAGGGGTTTCTCACAATTAGCCTGTAGTTACAGAGCTGTAACACAGTTAAGCTGATTCAAACTAGATAAAGTTCTAATTCTCTCAAGACCCTGTAATTCACACTCGCAGTAACATACAAATCGTTCAGGGATCCTGCTTGTACCACCTGGAGTGATGCTGAACAAAAGGCTTATCTAGTTTTATTGAGTTCTGACTTTGATTCATAGAATCATTAAGGTTGGAAAAGACCTGGGAGATCATCTAGTCCAACCGTCAACCCAACACCACCATGCCTACTAAACCATGTCCTGGAGTGCCACATCTACAGCTTTTTGAACACCTCCAGGGATGGGGACTCCACCACCTCCCTGGGCAGCCTGTTCCAATGTTTGACCAAATTGATGCTTGATTCAAACTTGTGTTTTGAGTTCAGCTGAGCTATTATTTTTCAATATCCAGCTTTACTTTCCAACGAACAACAAAACTGCTCTGACATCTTCTACCAGTCAAAATTAATTTTCCATTGACACATGGAGTACACCAGGGAACATGGTCTAAGGTTCAGTCATTTGCAAGATACAATGCCTGATGATCTGTCAGTACTACAAACATCCACACAGTTTTAGAGTTTGCAAACCCTTCAATATGAACCCCCCCCCCAAAAAACACCAAACAAAAAACCCCACTAACTGGCTTCCTGTTTGGACAGGTAGATATTTGGTATTACTGGTTCAAATTGCTCATTACATTTTTAGGTTAGATAGTTCCTGGGATGTTACACCAGCAATTACAATACATTTTCAGTAATTAAAAAAAAAGCTGGGGGTGTTTTGTAAGAGGCATAAACTGACCTAATACCATGCCACTGCTGCCACCAAAAGGACTAATCTCCCTGCCTCCTGCCAAATAAGCCCTGCGATTCATTGTTGCAAACTCCTTTGTGTCACCAGTGCTCATCTGTTTATGTGAGCATCCAGAGAAGCAAATTGATCCAGCTTTAGAAGGTGGCAGGAACATATCAACCAATTCACTTATCCAGAGAGCTTTAAATAATTATTGCTTCTTGCTGCTAACAGTTCAGTGAGGTGAATAAACCTTCAAAGGGTCAGACAAGCACTGAGGAGGTGTATGTGAGAAAGGGATTACCCCATGTCAGCAGTAAACCGTCTCCTCAGTCTCTCATGAAACCTCACCCATACTCATGGGTACAGTTTCAAACAGTGAAGAAGCATCCTGAAACAGGCAGCATCTCACACACCACACGGAGCAAAGACGGTGACTGCTAGAGAGGGAATGAATATAAAAAGTAGTGTTGCAACTGCTTTCCTACCAAGCTCAAAGAAAACACACTGTAGTATTCCGTTCTGCTTCTGGAAGAGCTGAGGAAGAAAACACTGCAAAAATGTGGTTCTGTGGCACAGGAAAGGAGGGGCACATTCCATGCCTATGGCTTTGCCTGAACAGACATTTCCTTCACAATAACGCCTGAAGCTGCATTGCATCTGTAGAACGTGTGTTTTCCTCAATTATTTTTAATACACAAGTACTTAAGAGCACGTAACAGTACCAGCACTCAATAGTGGTGCGAAAAGTACATCTTACACTGTGTGAGGTATTCAAGTTGCATTCTTTCTACCTGAAGAACTGACTCAGATGAGATTTATTTTCACAAAAATAACCATTTTGAAAGGTGCTGATTGTTTCACTGTGGGGTCTTTAGCAGCAGTGTATCCAAATATTAAAAAAGTCTCAATCTTAAAATAGCTTTGCACACCACATCATATTAAGATGAAGAATTAAAAAAAAAAAAACCACAACCAAAAAAAACCCCCAAAACAAACCCAAAACAGGAAAGTCATTGTATCAGGTACAGATAGCAAAGAGGAATGTGAAAGCAATGTATGTTACTTGGGTAATACACAGGTCTAACTAGAAAAAAAATAGAGAAGATAAATTTTCCTCATGTCATTTTGCAGTTACTTTTATTACCCCTGACTATATCTAACTGGACACCTTTTTATGTCCTGCACTTCCCATATTTTAATTCAGAAACAAGTTAAATGAACTGTACTGGTCTCAAATTAGTGAAACAAATATGTTTTGTTTTGACATCAAAGGATCAAGATCAACATGAAACTTTAGCTTCAGCTATCACCATCAATTAATTACTGAAAGCTCTGAAATGAAAAAAATTTGCTTGTAATAATAATACAGACAGTAGAATACATTATATTATTTTTTCCCCACCTCTCTATTTCCCTGAAAGCCCATGTCTTCTCAATAGTTGGCTGGAAAACAAGTAAGCTGAGAAAACCACATACATGCAAGAGCGATTCCAAAATTATTGATAGTGCTCTATCTCCCAAATTTGTCATACAGAACATTCTTCCTGCAGCATCTTTACTGCAGATTTTTATCTTTAATGTTGTAGTCCTTTTTCCAGGTGCGTACATGAAAGCTTATCATATGAGCGGTCAGGAAAAAAAAAAAAAAAAACTAAAAACACCTCAGGTTCA
>VZTL01074711.1:20698-51588 GCA_013400535.1 Scopus umbretta
GCGGAGCGGAGCGGTTGGGTGGGGGCGAGCGCCGGCGGGGTTGCCTGGGGTACGCCGCAGCGTGCTGGGAGAGTCAGAATCGTAGGAACGGTAAGGTTGGAAAAGGCCTCTCGGATCATCTAGGCCAACCGTCAACCCAGCCCCGCCATGCCTACTAAACCACATCCCGAAGTGCCACGTCCACACGTATTTTGGACACCTCCAGGGATGGTGACTCCACCACCACCCTGGGCAGCCTGTTCCAATGTTTGACCACTCTTTCAATAAAGAAATTTTTTCCGAATATCCAACCTAAACCTCCCCTGATGTAACTTGAGGACGTTTTCTCTTGTCCTAAAGAGATTTTGGAAAGCTCAGTTTGATGCCAGCAACAGAGACTGAGGAAATAGATTGTGTGAAAGGATTTGTACTGTAAAAGACTGGACATGGAAAAGGAATGTGGTCAACGGGAGGAAACAGGGAAATAAATAGATTGGAAATTTTTTACCACAAGAGTAAAAAAATGTGAAAAGTGTCTTCTGGTGGTGTGACGTTGCAGGTACACAGAGGGGCATTTGAGATGACAGGTTGCAAGGATTGCCTGGAAGAAGATATAATAGAAGTTTTGAGGAAAACTGTAATAGAGGAAAGAGGAAAACATTGTATAGGTCAAACCATGTGGGGTTGAGACCAGTGAATTTCTGTATCCTCTTCCAACAGTGACCTAGGGGCAGGTGCCCAGGGAGTGGTGAGAGAACGAGGTAGTACGTTTTGGGACTTCTGGGAATGCTTCCTCGCTTCCTGCCAGCCGTGGTGCAGAAGATGGTCATCCTCCTCAGTGATTTCATTCTAACGAGGATTGTTGAACTATTCTTCGAGGGTCAGGTAGACAGTGGGAAGTTTTGTTTTCTTCCAGGAGCAAAGTCAGACTGGGAAAACAGATAAGCAGAAGCTGCTTTGGTGATGATCTGTTCTGGCAACAGTGAGACAGCCACAGACTCTGTTCTGCAGAAGGTGAAAAGCTGCAGAAGCCTAAAAAGGAAACCAAAGGAGGAGTCAGATAGACTTTTTGAGAAACCCTTCCTGTTTCTTGATCAAAAGTAGAAAGAACATGGGAAATACTGGTGTTAGCCAAGTAGAGTGTTTGGGTTTCGTGGAACACTGGCATAAAGTCTGAATAAAATTGGGCGTCTGTAGGCTTCATCTCATTAATATGGGTGCCAATTTCCTGGATGATAGACGAGCAAGGGCAGCTGAGAGAACAAAATAAATATCCTCACTCCACATTCCAAAAGAGGACAACCCTAATGTTACATTGTTTGTAAGGGGTACATCTGTCAGTTTACTGCCTATTAATGTTAGGAAACTCAAATTTGTAAGACAATTTGGAGCTTGAAAAAGATGATGTGATTAGTATAACAAAGTTAGTGGGTAGAGTCTTGTGTATGATGTTGGAATTGATGGTTAGACCTTGTTCTTCAGGATGGCAAAGGTAAAAAGGCTGGTATATTATACCAGAGTGGCCATTAGCCGTTTTGAAGTCAGACAAGTTTCAGAAGAATAAGAACGTAATTATTTATAAATTAAAATTCCAATTCATTAAATGAAGTATGGTCTGCCATGGACCACCTGATCTTGCGAGAAAATAAGTTGAACTTCTTAACGGTCTGTTCCTCATGTGTGGGAAGCATAAAGTTTTTATCGTTACTTCAAACTGAAGAAAGTATGGTGGAGGAATTATATGTCCAGCGATAACCCTTTGGTAACATCTAAAAAGTACATTTGCTTAGTGTCGAGCACAGTGTACTTCACCCCAGTTATGATGGACAAGGAAAAGCTGATCATTGACTGGGAAATCACAGGTGTCAAGATACATCTAAGTCAGCCATGGTGACTTAGATGTGACTTAAATGATGACTTGGTTGAAGGAGAGTGATACTGGAGAAGAAGTTGTTACAGTCAAATGGATACGTGGAAACTAGAACGGCACCAAAAATCAATACATGAACAAAGGATGAAAATGAAAAAAAGTCAAAATAATGAATGCACAAGTTGGACAACATGACCAATTCGGGAAAGTTGAAGAGAGATTTAAAATACCTGTAGCCATGGAGGATAAAAAAAATGGACAGTAGTTTATTCACATCAGGGACAAAATAAAGGACAACCAAACCTAATGTTTGATAAGGCCATTGCTAGATGCATAGCAGTGGAGTGTAGAGCAGAAAAGGTACATCTAAAGGATGTTTGGTTTTGGGACACCTCACATATATTATTTGGACTCAACAATAAAATGTAGTGGTCTGTAGCAGGGGAAAGCATTGCACAACATTAAGTTTCACGCAACAGAACAGGACTTTATAACTTCCACCCAGGAGTATTAAGAGTAATTAGCTGGGGAGGTCTGTGAAACCTTCCTGTTAATTTTACTGCTTAATCTAATCAGACACGATAGAGCTACCAGTTAAGTACCTTGCTATTTTGCTGTGCTGCTTCTTTTGTTTCTGTACTGACTTTGTAGGGCCAGACCCCTGGCCCTTCAGTAGCACTGGGAGAAGGGCACAGCAACCCTTCCTGCCAGGTCTCACTGCAGGGCTGTCAAAATGGCTTGAGAGAAGTGCAGTTTCTGTGACAAAGCCATCCTGAAGACTGGCGAGGAGGCAGTGAGACGTAGGGGTTAGCACAGCACAGTTCCTCTGTCCTTCTGCAGTGGCCCCAAACACTGAGATAAACAGTGCAGAAAAACATAAATTATATTTTCATTCTTATTATTCAAGACAGGTGGTTGACATTTGACCTATTGCATCTGTTCAGAGGACAAATTGATGAGAGGTATATTTGGTGCCTACTTGTTTATAATCTGGAGGATGTACTACACTCTTTTTCTTAGGACAAAGGTGGACTCCGGCCAAGCTCTGAGCCCAGCTCAGATGGTGCTTCTAGCAGTGGGATAGGAGGAGTGCCCAGAAAGGTGTGGCAGGCTGTGTCGCTGCTGCCTGCTCCTTTCTGTGGGAAGCATCTCCCTGCATCCTGATACTTGTTGGTATCAGGTATAAATCCTCACATTCCTGTGGGTTCGTGAGAGGCATACCTCAGTTCCTGAGATTCCCAAACATGTATCAGGTCTTAGGGCCTTGGGAATTGCCTACCAAGTTGTGGTTGTATTTTGGGGGAGTTGGTGTTTGCAAACCTTGCAGTTTGCTCTTTGTACCTTGTAGAACCTTAGTGATGAAAGCAAATAGGTTTGTTCTAGAGAAGTTGTTAAATCCTTACAGCAGTCTTAGAAAGAAAGCTGAGACAGGAAAAAGACTGTAATAATGTTCAACTGTAGAGCAAACTTGAGACTGAGCTTCCTTCTTAGATAACACTTAGGATCTTTTAAGCCACAACAGACATTCGTGAGAATGACTCAGTAGCCCTTCAGCTACTGTGGAGGTCCCATTAAGAGTCGTAGAGCTGCCCAGGTTGGAAGGGACCTTGAAAGATCATCTGGTCCAACCTTTGGGAAAGGAGCATAGATGAGATTATCTAGCGGCCTGTCCAGTTGCATCTTGAAAACCTCCAGTGATGGGACCTCCGCCACTTTCCTGGGGAGGTTGTTCAAGTTAATGATTTTTCTCACTGTAAAAAATGTCTTTCTTATCTTAAGATTTTTGTTGGTACCTTAGAATTTACTGTCCTGTGTTTTCTTTGCTCATGAAGTTCACAGTCTTCCTTACTGTGGCATTTTTAAGATTGTTACAACATCCTTTATGCTTCACAACCGTGAATGTATTTTTTACAAGTTTTACTAATTTTGCATCATATTCTATGTTTTGCTTGGAGACTGTGCATGTCATAATTATTTAGATGACAAGTTCGATATGTAGAGTAGATATTTTTGGTCAGTTTTAGGGGCCTTTATACTCTCCTCTTAGGATTGCATTCAGATTTTATCCGGGCTTGCTCTGTGACTTCCTACTCTGTTTCTATTCTTGGGAGTTTTCTCGGCTTCTTTCTCCACCCCGTCCCTTCCAAGAATAGTCAGCTATATATCTTGCCTTATGTAATTCAAATTCAAAGTCTTGCATTTGCCTTTCTTTTGACATGTATCTATGTTTTAGGAATTAGATACCAATGTTGCTCCTTAGATTTATCTTAAAATGCAGACCAGTAGTTTACTTCACTGGTTACAACAAGATTTATTCCTCCCATAGATTGAGATGCTTCAAAGCAGATACACTCTTTCAAGAACTCAGAGTAGGATTATTTATTTGTGATACAGACTCTGTATTCAGGGATGGGAATGTGCAAAAGTAGGGTGAAAAAGAGCAAGTGTTGAGCATTTTAGAGGAAGGCAACCAAAGGAAGGAAATACACCTAAGTGTTCTTGGCTGCTGCTACTGCTCCAGCAGAGATAAGGAGGTTGCAGGTCTTTGAAGGCGACGGGCAATAGTGCAGCAGCATCTGCAAGGAGCTGAAGGCAACAAGAAGATGAGAAGGATGAAGTGCTGCATACTAAAACATCTACTTTTGCTTCTAGTCTGCCCCAAGCTATCTGCTGGAAGGAGCAATACTTATATAATCCAAGTTATGTACAGATTTTCAGAGGTGCCAAAAATTCTCATGTTCCACTGATTCTGAAGCCTGTAATGTTCATACATGGGGTTTGTGTTGGTAGGTTTCTCCTAACATGTTTATTTTCTTTGCTATCTTAGTATGCTAACTATTTAAAAGCCACAGCATTAGCTTTTAAAATGTTGTCTCTACCTGCCAACTTCTTTTCTTCACCTGCCCTTTGACTTTTTGAGTGTATTGTTTGATAAAGTTGTCAGACCTGCAAAAGTGCTTCACCCACAATTCTCTGATGAAAGAATCCTGATTTCCCTCTGGAATGTAAAATGAAGTACTATCAAGCAAAGAAGAGTAGTGACTGCTTCGGAAATATCTTTCATTACAGAATATCTTCTCTTAATGCTAATACATTTAATTCTGATGCAATGTAAGGAACAACAGCGTAGTAAGACTGCACTCTAAAAGAATTCCTGAAGTTAGCAGTGCACGTTGGGTTGCCAGCACTGAGCAATTTTAGGGTTTTAAATTACAGCACTGAAGTTTTCAGGAAAAATAGGACAACTAGAAAAGTTTTCTCTAGCATTGTTTACAGTATCTGTGGAAAAGTTGCTAACTTAAACATTAGTCTGTGCTACAGTGATAAATATTTTATTAATTATATCATAGCCATGTGCTGTGACAGTTCCTTGGAAAGAATAGTGTTAGTATGTCTATTTTACAGCCTGTTTTTCAAAGATAAATAAATTAGCTATAGACAGGTACAGCTAGAGGGTTTCAAGGAGAACATTTATGAATTGCAAAGGGTTCAAAGAATAATCAGGGACTGGAAAAGGTGAGCAATCCGATCTGGTTAGTTTATCAGCAAAAACCTTAAAGGTTTGTGAGTACTTACTGGGAGATCAGAAAGTTGTTAATAGGATGTTTTGATGTGTTCAGCTATTACAGGATTCATGGCTGGAAGTTAGAAAAAAAGGACAAATTCAGGCTAAAAACAGGCTTAGTATTAATAAATAAACTTAGTATTAGTTGTCAGAGTAGTTGACTACTGGAACCAAGGCAACACTGGCACTAGCAATTTTAGAGTAAAGATTGGCCATTTTCTAAAAGATATATTCTACAGTTCAGCAAGGACTTAAGGAGTCTTGTGGCCTGTATTGCAGAAGGAGGTAGCAGGGAAGATCCTGAAGCAATCCTCTCTGACATTGTATGGCATTATTCTCTGAGCCCTTTTCCTGCTCAGCAACTGACGGAGAGAAACTCAAGTGAGAATGGAAGTGGCTCCATGGAAAAGCCAAAGAAGAGAGGGTGTAGTTGGAGTGTAATGAACTGGATCTAGCGAGGATGAGGTACAGAACGGGATCTGGCTTTTAAAAGGGAGCAAAGAAAAAGTTCCAGGGAAATTAACTGAGGTTAGAGCGGGTATTAATGAAACAGGGAAGACCAGGGTCAAATAGAAGGGCTGTATTAGTAGAGTATTTGAAATGGGCTTATTTGGGGAGTGTTTTTGATACTTAATTTATAAACACCTGAGTCTGAGCTGGTGACCCTTGGCTCCTGTTACATCAACAGGGAGAAATAAGCACTCCAAGGGTGAGATCCATCTGACCTAGTTAAGATATCTGTTTTAGGATGAGATTATTTGCTATAATGAGGTGGCCAGTTCAGACCCAGCTGTCTAAATATTAGGTGCCTGTGTTATGACAGCCAAATCCCCTTTCAGGGTTAGAAGATCAAAGGGCAAGAAGGTGATGGACCAAGGAAGGGGGCCAAGGGCTAAGGGAAAACCACAAAGGACAGCTGAAGTTACAAGGCTAAGGGAAGGGAGAAGGGACTACACTTGTAATTCAGCATTGCTCTGTGCTCCTCAGGGTACCTGTACTCAAGGAGGTAAATCACACACTTCTCCACAAAGGACTTTGTGCCAAGAGAGCTGTATTTGTGTACTGCCTTTTTTGTAGCTCCTGCTCAGACATCAGGAATGCTGTATCAGTAGCTATTGATAATACAGAGAGCAGGATTAGGATTAACAAAGGAAGAGGACAGGCTGGGGATTAGGAAGTGGGGAAGAATTAAATTTTAAGGGTTCTGTGCCCCATAATGGCTGAAGAGGGCCTTTAAAATGACTGCGTGCCTTACAGTAACTCTGAGACTTCTCCAACCTGAACCAGTCAAGCTCTCCTTCGATGTGCATCGTTTGTTTGCCTTTGCTCGTACCAGGATGGGTTGGGAAGAGAGGTGGGACTGGGGGAAAGCAGCAATGGTGCTAGGAGAAAGCAAATAAAACCGAGGAAAGCAAATGAGCTGGAGCACTGCTCTCCTCAGCCATTAACTTGTTACAGGAATAGAGCTGCCACCTGATTTTGAAAAGCTCCATGAGGAAACACAAAAATTCCTTTCCTTCCCTCTTGCTGAGCCTGGTTCCTGTTTAAATTTTTAGTTATTCCTTTCTGAAAAAGGAAAGTGTAGTCTTCTAGCTGGATTTATTTACTTTCATTTTAAAGGAGAAATTGTTTGGCAATTTTATTTTTCAACAGGAAGTGGCAAATGTGCTGATTTATTTAATGAAGTTGAGATTCACTGGAGGAGTCCAAATTCCTTTTTCTTTTACTCTCAGTAGAATTGAATGTCTTATGAAGATAAAATCTCAATAAAGGTAAACCATGCAAGCAGATGTGACTGAAGGGCTGAGAATTTCTGTGCCTGTGTAGAGAAAAATGCCTCAGAGACAGTGGTACTTCATGCTGCTTAACAGTGATGTGGGTCCTTAATTTTTGATCTTGTGTCACATGTTAGAAGAAATAGTAGGAAGAGGAGTTAGGATTTTAAAGTAAAGCAAGGTAATTTTATTTTTTATTGTTTGGCCCCTCAATGATGCCCAAAATTAGTCCATGAGTACGCTTGCTTCTGACCTCAGTAAAAGTCCTGAATGCTGCTAAATACTTGTGGAAATTAGGACAGTGTCCGAATGTTGATGTGGGAACACAGCTTCAGTCATCTACTTTTGAAACAGTCGCCATGTTGTGTATTGATAAATATCATGTGAATCTATTAAAAAAAAAACCAAAACAAACCCCTCTTTTTTTCTGCACAGTTTAGTGGAAGACTGGCACAGATGGTGGTGGAATTTGCCTATAAGAGTCATGTAAGCCCTGTCCTGCAGAACTCACCTGTGGCCTTAGAACCCAAGATCTTCTTCCTTGGGAGATCTGTCATTTCTTATCTGTGCACAGTGAAACCACCTTAGATGTAAAAGAAACTGAGGAATTTATCTTACCATTCTCCTTTAGCAAAACCAGTCCTATATATGACCGTAATAATTGCATAGTTCTCAACTTTCTGGTACTCTGGAAATTTGTAGGTCTCTGACTAGAAGAGAGCTGGGATTTCATCCGCCTGGATTCTGAAGTTGATGATGACCATGGGCCTTTTCAGGAAAGATTAAATGATGGGCAATCAAGGGAGGAGGTTATAGACAAATGGGTAGCCT
Organism: Scopus umbretta; assembly: GCA_013400535.1. Lineage (NCBI taxonomy): Eukaryota > Metazoa > Chordata > Aves > Pelecaniformes > Scopidae > Scopus > Scopus umbretta. The sequence goes on from VZTL01074711.1 coordinate 28,719, forward strand.
CAAGATAGCATTTGTCTTGTTTGACTTCAAAAAAACCCCCCATTTTCTTATTTTGAGGCCTCAATTTTATACTTAATTGGGTTGTATAATGGTACAGAGGTCTGCTGCAGAAAGCAAAACTAGTATCAGAAGCATACAAAGCTCAATGCAGGAATTATCCATCACTGTATTTCATGCTTGTTTTCTACTTGGCTGTGATCACCTTCATAGGCTTCATATTGACACCTCTTTATTCAGTGGTTTACGAGGAAGAATTCCCACCTCCTCCCCCAAGCACTTCCACTATGGGTTATCTCTATAGGAATGGGACTTTGATTAGATTAACAATTCTGTCTATTCCTGAAAAGTTTGTAAAAAAGGGAAAAAAGATGGCTTTTTTTGTTGCAGTAAATTGGCATATAGGGATGGTTGGTCAAATTCTCCCTCAACTGGCACAAAAGACAACTGACAAAAGTCTTATGCAAAACCGAAGGAAATACATCCCTCCATAATGCCCCCCCAAGAAAGAACAACTCAGAAAAAAGTAACACCAAGATTAAAGGTCAGATTATGGTACTTTAATTTCTCCATGTTCAAGAAATACAAAGAGGAGTAAAACATTATGCTTACTCTGAAAAAAATGCTGCCATTTTCCTCTTTGTGGCCCTTTAGCAAGCATTTTGTGTGAACCGATTGGGAGTGGAAAATAGTTTGTTTTGGTAGTAATTAGTAACTCACTAAAAAATTTCAGTATTTAACTATTTGGAACCAAAGAAGATGCTTTTGATCCTGGAAAGGGAACAAAGTTTTATTCCACGTGTGCTTTAACCAGTTTTCTACTTTTTAGAGAATTGCATTTGCTGTGTACTGTGCCTGTTTTACCTCCTGTCGCTGCTATTATAATGATATCCCTGACTGATACGGATCATTAGTCTGACAGAAAGCCTCATGTACTTTCTTTCCAGATGGTAAGCTCAGGCTTTTGCAATCTGTGGAAGTTAGTGCAAATACTGTGTTCCACTTCCTTCCTTACCACAAGATTTTGAACTTCTGTTTTTAGTCTCTCATGTCGGATCAGGATATACAGCAAAAAAAAAGAGTCTCATCCCTGTTGTGATGAGTAGGATGAGGTGCCGAAGAGATACAAACAGAAGAGGGATATCCAGATATGTGAGGTAACACCACCTAGTGTGATGGAGAGGGGTCTCTATTCTCACTACTCTTTTCCAAATTATTCTGGCCCTCAAGTCAAAAATCATTTTTAGGGAAAGAGGCAAATGAGAGCAGCAAGGAGCCTTTGTAGATGTTTTAAGTGCAACACAAAAGAAGACAAAGAGTTTTCTTGAAAATGTAATGGTGGCAGGATGTGAGACTTTGATAACCTATGAAAGACCTAGAAGGAACGATAATAAGTAGGAGGTGGTGAGACACAGGTGGACCACTGTTTTTGTGTGCTGCTTGCTGACATGATGACATGAAAAGCTGTTTCTAAACCTAGTTGAACTTATTTGCAGACCTGCTGTAACCAAATCCAGCTTTCTCATGTGATCTGTGTCCTCACACAGTGCTGGATGTTGTTTTCTGGCTGTTCCCTTGTGCAGCACATGGTGGTTGGACCTGTACGTGTTCATTTCTGGTAGTTTTTAGCTCTTCTTTGCTACTTACTTGTTTCTGGGTTTGACCTTACATTCCTTTTAGTCACAGTCTTGTCTTTGCTCTGAGTCACTTCAGGTTGCTGCTGCCACCATTGCGCCCTGCCTTGCATGCTGGGACTTCTCCTGTGAGTCAAGGAAGAAAGAAAAGACCTAGGAAAGGAGTGGGAAAATGGGAGGGTGGGGAGGAGAGGGAAGCAGATCTCATGTCATGCTTTTTCCTTACAGCATATTACCCTTCACATTTTCCGTGCAGTCCAGCCTGCATCCCATTGTGGGCTATAGTCCAGGGAAGGATTTTTCAAATGGGCTGTTAATAAACCCTCCATTTAGTCATAGAAGTCTGTTGCAGCCCTCTAAACTTGGCAAAGTTGGGGTTTTGTCATGTGTGTGGTGGAGGACCTGGTGGGGTCACCTGCTGGCGACCAGCCCTGCAAATGGCTGAGGCTGGGAGGGCCAGTGGCGAGGGCCGGCTCCTGCCCATGGCAGGAGGTGGAGAGGAGTGGACTAAAATGGGCCAGGTCTAGGTCAGCTTGAGGTCCTTGTTTTATGTTTTAACTTTACAGGAATTGCTGTTAGCCAAGCAAAACAAAACAAAAGGGAAACCAAAACAAATAGTGAAGCAGTTTCAGTGGGCGTAGATGGACTGGTTCCCCCTGATGTCAGGGGAGGAGCTGAAGAAGGAGATAGAGAGGAATTTCAGTCTCTACTAAGCTGCAAAATCTGAAGGGTGTGTGCTTGACTTCTGTGCGTACTGCACACATCTGTGTGCCCAATGTCATCTGAGACGTGCCTGACACTATTTCATGTGGATTAAAGATTAGTGATACCAGGCTATGGGTGCAAAAAAATCCAGTGAAATATGAGTCCTTGGGGTAGAAAGGAATCTGAGGCAATTGGCATTGAGATCATAATCTTTCTTTTCCTGCTGCAGGATATACAGCCTTTATTTTATGCTCCCCTTTGTAGTTTAAGGCAATCTACATTAAGACCTGACAATGAATGTATATTAATCTAGTGTAGAGGGCCAAGTATGATGCTAGATGCAGTGGGGTTTTGGGAAAAGGAAGCCAAGTCAGTATTCAGTGTTCCCAAAAGGGAACATTTAATAATAGGGGACATTAAAGCACCAAGAGAGAACCATAAAGAGAACCATGACTTCTGAGAGGGCTCCTCATGTGGGTTGGACCCTGGCTCTTCTAGGGAAGAGGGTTTAGAAGCAAGCCCTACATGCTTCATCGGTGACATATGGGCAAAAAAAAGTTAATGGTTTGTATTTTTCTGATAAAAATGGTCAGTGTCCATTAGCAAGGGTTATATTTAGCAGACCCTAAACAGATACTACACTACAAAAAATAAAATGGTACTGTGCTTTTTTGTTTTCGATTTTTGCTTATTGGTGTGTACACATACGTATCTAATACAAAACCATGTAGGATATCCAGAGATTCATATCTAATGCATTTGAGTGCATGTTATAAAGATACCAGCTAAAGACAACAGAGATTTTCCAGTGTAGCTGTTTTGAAACAGAACAGTTTAGAAACCTGAGAATTGCTGTCAGTGTAGAACTTTATTTATAGAGTCATAGAATAATAGAATTATTAAGGTTGGAAAAGACCTCTGAGATCATCTAGTCCAACTGTCAACCCAAAACCCCATGTCTACTAAACCATGTCCTGGAGTGTCACATCCACACGTTTTTTGAACACTTCCAGGGATGGTGACTCCACCACCTCCCTGGGCAGCCTATTCCAATGCCTCACTTTATTTCAGTTACTTCACAGTTAGTAATTAAATCTACTCATCAAGTAGCTTTATCTTTATAGTTTTATTAATTATACAAATATAAATAGGATGTAAGACTTTCTTCATCTGGAAGTCATGTACTCCCCGATGGCAAGACTTGGGACTTCAGATATGTGGAGTGTGATAGTAATTTATAAAGTCCTTTTTCGTTAGCATTAGGAAATAGCCGAAATAAAGAATGATGCGAGTGGTTCTGTGTGGTACTCTCTGAACACAGTGGTGCACTAGATGGCACTGTTGGTTTTAGTTTTACTGCTGTCTTCCTCTTCTAGGGAACTTGTCTTAATTAGCTTCCTTTTGAAAACAAACATGCTGTTTCAACAGAGGGTCAGTGTACATTGTTCTGGGCTGCTGCTTTTATGTTTATAGTCGTGTAATCAATATGTTGGAAGGGTAATTAATTTTTAACTTCAAGCCAATTGTAGATCAAATGCCAGTAGAGTTACTGGGTGGAGACAGTTTAATTTCTTTTGAAGCAATGATACTGATTAGCTGTAAAGGGTTTGCAGTGAGCTGCTAGAGATCCAGAAGACCTTCTGCTTTGAAATGCTGGTGTTAACTTTAAAGGAACATTATTACTGTGATACAGATTAATGAGTTGTGGCATAATTCTGATAAAGTTCCTCTCATGTACTTGCTACATTTTGTCCTGTCAATTCCTATTTCAAAGCAGCTTTATTTGCTTTGACTCTTCTGTTCCTATCAAAGGGATGGTACAAAGTCAACATTAAATTGATCAAACTCACTTTCTGCTTTTCATCCCTTTTCTCTCATTATCTGTCTTCAGGACTCTAGAGGGCCCACAGCTAAGGATGAGATGTGACCCTCCGTACAGCAGCATATAGGATACTGTAAGAAGCCAGGGAATTCTGAAATCTCTCCAACCCTTGTGTGTGGGGAACACTGGTGTCCTGGCCTGCCTTCCCTTTCTCCTCTCTAGGGCAGCTCTGGCCATCTTCGAGGTTCCTTACTTGGAGATACAGGCTAGCTCAATACTTCCAGGGCTTTCAGCTCATCCCCATGGTGCTTCCTTGTCCTCTGAGCTGACCTTTTTTGATCATATTTTCATCCCTTCTCTCTCTTTCATCTTCTTCCTTGCCTCTGTTCTTCAACATTCAAACAAATTAGAATCTCAACACTCAGCTCTCTGTCCCTGTCTTATGACTTTAACATCTTCCTGCTCCTTTATTACAATCAATAAATGGGCCATTTTCATGGATAGGCTATTGATCACTTCTCCAGGTGCCTGGATTCTTTCTGGTCTAGTGTCTGTGCTTTCCATTACATTAAAATTTCACTACAGGCTCTGGCTATCCATTCTTAGGCAAGTCTCAGAGTCTCTCTGCTGTCCTCGTCTTCCTTGATCTCTTGGCTGACTTTTGATACTTTGTTCATTGAATTGGATTTCATGCCAGGTAAAGCCATGAGCACTGGTTTAATCTGAAATTAAACTTTTGTTTAGTCTAACATTAAAAAATAAGGTCAATTTAAAAACAAAAGTATTTCCCTTTCTCTGAAAAAAGCCAGCCTATAATGTTTTTGGGGCTTAAACTATTAATTTAATTCAGTCTGGACTGAACAACAATTTCTGTCCTTTTGAGTCATACTTTTGAGTAAATCTTATCAGTTAATGGGACTGTGTTACTGAACTGTGTTGCAAAGGTCTCTGATTTCTGCTGGAACCAAGAATAGCCCTCAGTATGGATGGGCACAGCCATCAGCTATTGAGACTTGTCAGATTTTTAACCTTTTCAGGAAGACAAAATGTTATAAGGAGGATAATGATCAGCAGAGGTTAGGGTCCATGCCATTACATTTTCTGTCAGAAATTAATATGGTGAGTAATAAAGACAAGACTGCAGTTACTGCGGCAGACTGCTCTGTAGACTGTAGTCTACAGTTGTTTGTAAGATATTAGATTAAGATCATGAAATTTATTCTAGTTTTGAGACAAACTAGAGATGGATATTTGCAGCATACAAGAAGATTGAAAACCCAATTACAATAACCACAAGAACTGAAGAGAAAAATCTATGCTGTCTTTCTGTCTGTCAGTTCTGCAGGATGCATTTTTCCAGTGATCTTAGTCACAGTGCTTCAAAGTACTACTTTTTTCAAAACTGCACATTTTGGAAGATGTGGGGATGGCAGAGTAAGGTATACTAATGTATTTACAGTAGAGGGAGCTGATGTTCAGTGAGTGCATTCGTGAGCCTTTACTGCTGTGCCAGTCTTTGTACAGAATGAGTCATTACCGGTGACCCTGTAAGCACTGCAGAATAAATATCTTCTTCTCTCACCAGTCGGAGGGGCATACCTCTGCATCCCTCGCCCACCAGCTGCAGTCATGGTGGGGCGCTCTGGCTGGGCAGGTGGCCTCAGAGAGCACTTGTTAGAAAGCGGCACCTCCTGGGGCCCCTGGGCATTCCTCCATGCGTCAGGTTTGACATGAGGGAGAGACTGGCAATAGTATTAGTACGACATTGCAAACACCGAGCTTCAGAGCACCTCCTCCCTTACCTACTGAAGTCTGATGTTTCCATCTTTCCAAATATCATAACTTCAAGTTACGCTGCAAACAATGTCTCTTTTGTGCTCTTAGCTTTGCTGTGCTCCCTGGGCTTGGCCGGGTTTCTGCCTGACCCATCTCATGAATAAGTGCTCAAGAAATTCTTTGATTTACAGCACTCTGTTTAGAAGCCAGAGATCTCTAGTTCTGTCGCACTGCCTGGCTGGATTATGCAAGTTACTCAAAGTTAATTGATCAAAGTTAGTTAAAATAGAGACAAAGCAAGTGTGAAACAACAGAATACATACACGTTCAAAAATATGAAGAGTTGTTATAAGTGAATTTTGTTGGGTAATGTGGGCAAAGGGATTGAAGGATTGGAGTTCCCACTAACTTGAGTTCCTGCTTCTGGCTTTGCCGTAGCTCTTTGGGTGAAAGCTGTCCTCCTGGTGAGGCAGCTTTCCTGACTGCAGTGGTTCAGCTAAGGTAATCACAAAAGAATTAGTCAGGGAAGGGACATTGTCCCGAGACAAACGTAGGATATATACTTAAAAAGAGAGAGCTCAGAGAACTACAGACCCATCTAACCTGTATAACCAGAAAGATCCTCAAACAAGTTACTAATTTGCCTTGTTAGCACCTAGAGCCATAGTTCTCAATCTCCATCTGTTTGTGGGCAAAACCACTAAGCACGTAATGTGCTGTAGTATTTTGCTTTTCCAGACAACTTGGATTATATCACTAGTAGCCATGAACAACGGAGCCGCTGACCTAATCACTCCATAAAGTAGTACATTTTGAGAGTATCGAGTTCATCCTTGGCACCACACTTAAGAAATGTGGATAAACTGGGAAGAACCAGCAAGAAGGAACTTACGATGTTTAGAAAATAAAGGATATGAGTAAGGGTTGAAAAAAGCTTTTCAGCTTAGAAGAGATGAGATTAAGATGGGACATCTTTGCTTAACGTTTTTCTATAAATAATGTGACAGTCATTTGTTGACTACATAGCCAGTGTTGGGGCAAAAAAGAAGGGGGGTGGGTCTCATGCTGTAGCAAGGAAGCCTTAGAAAAGAAATCCAGGAGAATTTTAGCACTATACAAATAATGAAGCCCTGAAATCCTTGTAGCTTGTACAGGCTTTTTTTTTAAAGAAAACTTTAGACAAATGCTTGCCAGGGCAGTTTAGGTGTGTTCACCCTATCTTAGTGACATGGGATGGACCAAACGATCTCCTGACATTTCTTCCAGCCCTATCCTTCTGTGCAAGTGCTTTGAAATTTCTTGATGAAAAGCACTCTGTCCATACTGGGTGGTACTATTCATTATACTTCCTCTTAGTGTAGTTACAAAAGGAAACTCTTGTCTCCAAAATTGGTTCTTTCTGCTCATTCTCTGGTCAGCTTTCCTCCTCAGGCCTTGGCACTAGGCATTATCGTAGCAGGCTGAAATTGTCGCTAGCTATTTAAACAGAGGAGTGTTTGATCAGAAGCATCAAGAAAGGAAACAAGGAGGCTTTTACGATGACAGTTCTATTAGGGAATTCTCCCAATGTTTCAGTATTTCCTAATTATGAGTAATTTTGGTACTCATTTCCTTAACCAGTCCTCCTCAGAGTGATTGATTTTTTTTGGGCTGTATGCTGTGGTTCCTGTTGCTGGACAATCCCTTCATGTTGGACAATGTACTGATGTTATCTCAGCTCATCACAGGGTGGGATGGATTTGCCTCTTTTTCAACAGCCTTTTATCAGTTTACCCTTGTCGTGAAGTATAAATTATCATAGACAGAGGAACATCTCTTATATTCTCTAGCGTAGCTTGGCTCTGTGGGAGGGTGTGTTATATATTTGATATGTACCTAAAGGAAACCCGCTCCACAACATAAGCATCTGAAGTTGTGGATACCTTTCACGTACATGAAAAATACAATGCTGGCATTGCAAAACATAGATAAACCAAAGCAGCAGCGCTCCTCGTTCAGATCCTCTATATCTGACTGACACAGCTTACCTCTCGGCTATGCTTTGCCACTAAATAGAAGTTCCCTTGCAATTCTGGAAGTCTGTCACTTTATGCTTAGATATTTGGAACTTGCAATACATCTGGGAAGTGAAAAAACACTGGGAAGCATTTCAGATCTTGAAGGAGTTGAACGCTTCAAACAGATGGCTTCTTTCCAGAGAAAGCTCTTCCAGCTTTCAGAAATGCTCCTCATAAAATTTGACCTAGCTGTTAGGGGTAGTATATAACTAAGTAAGGGGGGGTGGGGAGGAATGATATTAAACTTGTAGAAAATAGCTTTGGGTACCTTGAACAGTAAAATCCTTTGATCTCACTGCAGTCTCTAATTTCCTGATGGTGGCTGAATGTATGAACGATGGACAAAGGAAGGTTGGGGCTTTTTTTTGTTTGTTTTGTTTTCTCTGCAATGAGACCTTGTTAGTCTGAATTCAGGTTGAAAACACAAGAGTGTTGCTCCTTTATGTTGTACTTTATGAATGAGTCTATTTTATAATATCTGCTTGGCAGACTAGTGCATAAGTACAGTATAAAGAATATAATCTAAACCAGGCATTTCATTAAGGAAGGACATTTGTTACTGGCTTTCAGTATGGGCTGTTAACCTTCATGGCCAACAATTTACCTGCAACGAAGTTACTATTCTAACACCATTCAAGGTTTTCAAGTAAAATATAGGATTACATAAATGTTAATGCGGTTGTGGTAAGTACTATAGGGACTTTGGAAGGGGGCGCATGGGAAAAGTGCTGTGTTGATAATGATTTGTTCAGTGCAGCAATAAGGATTTGTTTATATTGATCATGACCATCCAGACATTTTATTCCTATTCAGGATTGTCTGCAGAAAATAATATTGGGTAGATATTTGCACACAGACCCTCCATATCATGATGCTTACTGGTAATGTGACGATACTAAAGACAAGAAAAAGGACAAAGTATTTGGTAAATCAGTTCTGGTGAACAGGAGAACCCTCAAGTACTGCAGAGAACTCTAGTTTCTGCCAAATAATCCAAAATCAGTTTCCTTGTACTGCTCCCCAACCAACTCAGCTTTTAAAAGAAACAAAACCTATTTCAAGATGTCCAGAATGGCCAGTAGAAGAGCCATCATTTCTCCAGATGGGCTAGCAGATATATCTTGAAAGCATTTACTCTCCTAGACATATAACATAGACTTAAACGTACTTTAAAGTAATTTACTGGGTGTTTTTGTGGTGGTCTTAAGAAAATCCTGCTCCTATAAATTAATATCAAGATACCTAGCAAATATATTTTATCATTGTTGTTGCAGATATACAAATATTTTTTCAGGATATTTCTGAGTAAACTTAATATTCACAAAAAGAAGTAGAAGTAGTCCTGGCATAGATGCCCTTTATTTACCTGCATTTCATACAGCAGCCCAGGTTTACACTTGTCAACGAGTTGAGGGTTTTTTTCATCACTTCAGTGACATGGTTCAGTGTTCATGGGGACGGGCATGGGCCTGACAAACTTTTATCCTCTTCCCATCTGATTCAGAACTGCTGTTCAAAAGTTCTGCCAATAGCTGCAATAATTTGGTGCTTTGGAAGTGTATGGAGAACACAAGCAGTGCTGGAGCGTTTCTACAATTATTGAGCTGCGGACCTTAGATGGAAATACTTCGAATGCTGTTATGGGTCTTGTGGCCAGGTGGCAGGTACATTACGTAGGCATGGATGGTAATTTAGTAGACACGCTGATTTAAACAGACACCTTCCCTATAACTGAAAATGAATTAAGAAGCTATTCAGATAATTACCTTTCTCTACAAAATGCAAAAGTTATGTGGTGACGGTGTTTTTAACTTCTGAAGCTGGTTGTCCTTCCTGTAGCAGTAACCTCTTCTAAGGAAGAGCTTTCCTTAAGAAAACCATTAGCGTAGGATTGGGGTTGGATGTGACTCATTGCTTGTTATGTCCCACTTGCTGACTGCGGTATCCATGTTGTCACATCACTGCACGTGTTTGCCATGAGTTCTGCACCATGATCTCCAACAGGCTGCAGCTCCGCTGTCTTTTAAATTGCCTTTATTTTTCTCTGAGCCACACAAAAGATAAAGAATATACCACCATTGTCTGAAGTGCTTTTTTTCCGTGCTAATTAAAGCTCAAACTATATTTTTAGCATTTGTTTTTGGTTTTGTCGCACTTGCAAAGTTATGCCAATGGCCCCAGTGAGCTGCAACCTCATGGCAGCTGAGGTGTCCATGTTTGGTCATGCACCCTAGAGTTTTTGGCACTAGCACTTCACATCCTAAAGGAGGATATTCTGCTGTCGTTTATATCAGAGAGGCGCTCAATGTGCGCTTGGCAATTAGAACTCTGGCAAGTGTTAATACATAGCGTTTGTAGAAATGCCCAGGGCCTCAGAGGCCCGAGCAAGGATGACTTCCCTGTTAAATTGTCGTAAAGATTGTGAGAAGACATTCAGCAGATACTAATGAACCTCCTAACAGTGCTAGGCTGTGGCAAAGTACTTTCTACTGAAAGAGAAAAGCGCACGGAAACCAGATTAAATAAATCAGCCTTCTTTGGTGCTCTACCTTGGACTGTGCAAACAAAATCCTATCAAGCCCAACCTACATCTTCTTGCTATATTGACTTAAATCCCTAACTACCACCACATTCCTTTGTTAAACTCGGGAGCCTCGTGAGGCTGCAGACCCAGGGCAGGCTGCTGCCCCAAGGCTTCCTGTGCCAACTCCAGACCTGGGGAGGAAGGGGTGAGGAGAAATCTGAATTCTCCCTCTAACCTCAAACAAGCTAACAACTGAAAAACTAAAAGCCCAGCATGGTCTGCATGTCAGAGTCTCCTGTTTAAGCCTGATTTGGCTGGACTGCACCTGATTGCCGTTCAGCTGGGAGGGTCTCCCTGGGCTGACCCCGGCAGGGGTTTACCCTCGGCTGAGGGCCTCTCCGCAGGCATGGTGTGTCGTGAGGAGGCTGCTGGCTCTGGAGAGGAAAGCACCGAAGTTAGTAGTGACACCAGCCAGGGAAGCAGTGTTCCCTACAAAACAGAAACCTTTTCTCTCTGTCCCCCAGGAGGCTGTGGAGCGGCTACAAGTGCTTGACCTTAATCAGAAAAAGAGTCTTCCAGCATCCTCATTGGAAGTGATTACACCTTGAGCAGGTGGATGGGGATTTCAAAAGGCAAGTTCAGGTTTAGTGTCAGAGCACACAGTTCCAGTTCCAGGGCGAGAGACTGATCTCTTCCCGGCTGGTGTCTGCTGAGTCAGTCAGGTTGCTCTGAATTCTCCCTGCTGTCTGTGAGATCACGATTTCTTGTGAATGTTTTAACTAGTTGGTCTGGCAAAGTCCTAAGATTTTCTGTGTCTTTCTTCGATGCTCAGGATACTCAGGTCATGACCTATTTGTTAAAAATAACAGGAATTGGAATTTCTCAGAAATAGATGTTTTGTTTAGTGAGTAAAAAACCCATTAGTATATGTGTTTCATTTATCTGCTATGACCTTTTCCTGTGATACGGTGTTATGGCTGAATTCCAGAAATGAAATTTCTAAAGAAAGAGTTTAATGTTTAGGTTTAAAATTATTTCGATGCCCTTCTGCAGTTGCTTACCTGTACTGCCTCTGCCACCGTAACAAAAATTGCAACGTATCTTTCCTCTTCATCTATCTACATAAGGCATGTGGGTCCATTCTTCATGATTGAATCTAACACCAGAGACAGAAAATCAGCAATATGCAAAGCCTTAGCAACCCAATGTTGTTTAGCTTAGCAACCTGTGTACTGTTTTCCTTGATTTTTAGAAACCTTTAATATTGTTGTATTCCAAATCTTCCCTAAAATTTCTGTGGGGTGAGGGTATCCCTCCCTATTTTTTTAATCTCTTGGCTTTTACGTAGGGCATCTGTTATGCAAAGATTTGACCACGGGCCACTGTCGATATTTGGGGGGGGGCGGGGACGGCTGCCAGCGTAAGTCAGCAGAAGATCTGCTGCAGTGTGTACCTGGGGTGAACAAAGTTACGAGGATAAAAAACTGAGCATGGGAAGCTTGTGATTCCCTTGACCCTTTAAAAAAGGCAACATATAGCATCCCTTAGAAATCATGAGAAGTAAGCGGGCTGATATGTTACAAATCTGGTATTTAAGTTCAGACCATCATTTGGCTGTGTGTTATGCTGGTTTAGATTGAAGACCCTAGTACTAATGGTGGACTGTAGTAAAGTCTTGGGAGATTTTTTGCTGACTTTTTCAGGAAAATCCTGAAAATGTATTGCAAAATAAATACTTAGAATAAAAAAACATCAGACCTTTTAGCTGGATTGGGCTTGTGGCACAACAGAAGAATGTTTTCAACCTTAGCTGCTATTTTCAATGCCTTTTTTCCCCCAAAATACACTTTGAGATGAAACGGAGCATATATGGTTTTTGTTCAGAAGTAAATGTGTCTGGAGAAAATGTGTTTTGATGTTGGTTTACTTGATATTTTGAAATTACAAGACTGTATAAATGCTGCTTTTAATCAGCCGAGACTTTGTGCATTAAAATATTTCTGCATGAGTTAAGTATGAAATGTCCCCCTAAGGTAAGCCGCTGGAGAAACGACCTTGTAGTGTCGTCTGGCTTAAGAGTGGCACAGGACGTTGCATGTTGCCCTGTTTGTGGGGCACCTGCTTAAAATGCACTTCACAGAAGTGAACTTGTGAATTCAGTGGGAGGCATCTAATGTAACTGGGAGGAAATGCGTGGGAGAAGAGGGGGGCTGGCTCCTGTTGCCCCAGAAGAACCAAGAGCCCTGGGGACTGCAACGCCTTCTCTCTTCAGGTGATGCAGATACAAAGCACCTCGCAGAGATGAAACGCGTGGTGGATGACCATGAGGGACGTAGGTTCAGGTGCTTGAAGTTTCTTGAGGATCATGACTGACTAGGAAGTTCGGATGCTAAATGCAAGTCCTGGCAACCATCTTGGGCCAAGCAGCTACTCTTTACAATGCCCAAATTCTGAGCTGCAAACGTCACCCCCAACTCTAAGTGCATGCAGAATTTTAAGGCTCTGCGTGTGGTTAGGCAAGAGACTTCCTATTCAAACTGACTGTTCATGAGTTGTTCGTGACAAATATTCTGCACCTTTCTCTGATCTGTTACTGGGTCAGAGGCTGATGAATGGTGTGTTTGATTTATTGGTGTGCTCTCCATATTTTTATGTTTCTGAGTTGTTTCCTCTCTCTTGCACAGTTCCACGGGTTGCTCTTCCTGTGCTAGTCAGAAAAAGTGTCCAGACTTTTATCAGCTTAACAGTCAAATGTTAACAGTAATTACACCACTTGGAGCATAAAGTATTACAATAATTCATTTTAATAACATGTTTATTAGATCATAACAACAACTATAAACATAAGTACCATTCAGCTCTTTTGCAGATATATGTACTTACTAACATCAAATCTTTATCAGAATCACGTATTCTTACAGGTGTCCCAGACACAACATTAACTTTATTAAGCAAAAGTTCATAAATAGTAAAAATGTCCTCTGTTTCACATTGCAGCGTTCCTCAAGCACATATGTACAAGTTTTGGAGTATCTTCTCCAAATCCATGTGTCATAAACTTCCTTAGTTCTTTTAACAACCATAGAGATGATTTTTTTTTTTTTTTGCCTGCAGCAAAGCCTTTTGTCCTTGAGCAATCTACAATTAGTATTGCTCTCAGCAGACATGAAAGTTCATTTCTGAAATGAAAGTGGTGATGAAACACAATACAATATTATCTGCTCATAGTTTTCCTACACACTCTGCCCTCATTATAAATCTTTCAGTTACAGCACTGTCTCCCAAGAACAATATGTCTCCCTTATCAGTTCTTTATCTGTACTACCTCTCTTTGAAGATCTTAAAATGGTTGGCTTGCAGCAACAGAGATATTATATTTAGGGTGGAGTGTGTTTACAGTCAGTTCTTTTCCTTTTTAATATTTACACAGTATTTTTCAAGGTTGCTACAACTTATGAATTATGTACGTTGACAGACATTTTCTGAAATGTTCACAGTGCAGTATTTTGTGGCCTAACCAAACTTCGTAAATGTCGTTAAAAATAAACTTTTTTTTAATATAAAAATAGAATACTTTATGTGTTTACACCAACAAACCCAGTTCTATCCTATACTAAACAAGCTATACAGTAGTATGCACAGAATTCCACAGGAACAGAAATGACATGTGATGCTTGCCCTAAAGCTATAGTACTCTCCTCTAATGTATGAAAGTTTTATTTACTATCTCTTTTCAAAATTGTTTTTCTGATCATAATTTAGAAATAAAAGTGGTATAATTCACTGGGTTGTGTGATCCAGGAAGAGGCTAGGGGGGCCTACAGCTGTTTCTTCTTTTGATTGGTCTTCTCAGCTCCTCAGGGCTGGCACGAAGAAGTTACCGACAATCCTGCTATGGCAGTGTCTTTGTAGGTCAGGGCTGGCTGCAACGCCTCCGCGCTTCACTCACCTTTGGTGGCAACTCCACCCAAGGGTAGGTGGCAGAGCTTCAGCTGCTCGCCGTGTGACTCACCAGGCAGCAGCTCCATAAGGTTGCCAGCCTGCCTGTCTCCTCTTCCTCTAGAATAATGCAGCCCATATTACTACATCCCAGCGATTAGCCTGGCATTTAATATGGATGCCTTCAAGTTTTTATTCTTAGAGTGTGGTTAATTCTTTATTGAAAGAAATGGAGGCTTTGCATTTTTCAGTAAGAGATCTGTCGATACAGGCTGTTAGTCAAAGAAGTGGTTGAATGTTGGAATAAAGTCGCCGCTAGGAATGCTTTAAGCTAGATGATTTTCCCTTCGTTTTATGTACCGTCTGACTACACCAGAGGACTGGCAAGGCTGACATACTTATTTTACTGCACACCATTTCTTGATGTTGATTTCTTTTAAGGCATTTACCATGAGGCTGGCACTCCTGGCTGTCTATGTTCTAAGAAACCTTGTTGATATAGTGCAAAAATTCAAAGTTTGGATTGTGCAGGAGGAATATACATTTTAAACTCTTGTAACTCTCATTGTTTGTCTTAGCCTTTTGTCTGAAAACCATTTCTGCACTGCTCATTATCCTAAAATACAAGCAACAGTAACAGTCCTTCCAGCCGTACTGATTGGTATTCTGCTTCCTCCTTCCTGGCATTCGTGATGAATCTTTGTTCTTGGGTCTGAGCACACATTAATGAGAGCTAGTAGGAACTAGCTCTGGTTAGTAGCACACAACATTTCCATTTGGTAGATTGATGCAGTTGTCCAAATACTTGGAAATTACTGTGATGGTTTATAGAATCCCATAGCTTTAAACACTATGATACCATGTCCTTGTACTAGTGCAACTTGGGCAACAACATAAACATGTGCAACGATGTTCTCACAAAGACCGGGCAGTAAAAACTAGTGGACAAAATGTTTTGCTTTTTGTTCATACAACTAAGAATGAATTTTCCTCTATTTCAGACATACCCGTCATGTGTCAACATCCATGTCTGTGTTGTCTTGTGATGATAAAAGAGAAGGATAGGGAGCAATGCACTTCACGTTGACATAAGTAGCATTGACATGAACGTAGTGTTCCCCAATAAAAGTGGAGAAGATTGTTGATATTTTTGAAACAAGTTCAGAAAATGCTGGACGCATCTCAGGTTTTGGATGCCAGCACTTCAGCATGACTTCATACCTGCCATTCAGATAAAAGAAGTGTTCAATTATGAAATCATGTAAAAAGGGGACCCCTTTTTTTTCCTCCCACAGTCTCACTTACTATAATATCAGAATGAGCAGCATTTGCAAAAGGCTTTGCAAGCTATTTACTTACAGTGGGTCGGGGCAGTATTCAGGTTGTAGCAGCCTTCGTCCTTGTAATAAGTAAACAGTTATATCAAAAGAATTTACATCAGGATAAGGTGGTGCCCCTCTAGTCATAAGTTCCCATAACAACACACCAAAGGACCACTAAGAAAACAAAGAAATAAATAATAAGCGATAGGGTTGGAGGGCTTTAAATTCCAGTTGCAGAATATGGTTTGACAGATTTAAGCATTCAAATGCATGGATTTTCCCTTTGAAAAGTTATTTTACTGCATTCAGCTTTCTTTTAAGTGGGCTAATAAATGCTGTAGGGACTTGAGGAGCCACTTAAATTAGAGCCAGAGAAACTCAGCTAAGTAAATGAAAGAAAATAAAAGCCTATAGGCCTGCTACTTAGCTGGTATAAATTGGCAGACCTCTTTTGAGGTTAATGGAGCTCTGCCAATTTACATGAGCTGATGATCTGACTAACCCTGTGTAAATACATACTGAAGAGAATATACATGGTGAAAATTCCATGCATCAGAGTCTAATTTGAATATGGATTGAAAGGAGAGCTAAAATACAAAGTGATCCAGCCAACTAATGACTTCATCTTATGATTTTTTCTTCATAAGTGGCCAGGTAATACTTGAGATTGCTGTAGGCAGTCAGTAAGTCTTTATAAAGCAAATAAAGTCTTTTGAGAGCTATTAAATTTTACTAGTGTCAAAGTTAACCTGTTTTGTCAAGCTTTCCGGAGCCCCTCCTATAGCAGAGTTCAGCTCCAACTTGGCTTCTTGGAATGTCCTTAGTTTCCCTTGGAGTGGGATTAAACTCATAATTCTTTCCTGACCAGTAACAGATAATCAGGTCAACATCTTGTTGCCTTGTGATTGGGACAAATACCCTTTCTGGATGTAGAAACAGTCTCTTAATAAGAATGAACTAAAGTTATGTGAACTAAAGTTAGATTCAAATATCAGTTTTGGGTTGGACCTAGTCCACTCATTAAATATTGGAGAGGTGCCTCAGGCAATACAAGAGAAATTAATAGGTAATACAAATATGTTTGTACATTACCACATCTGACTTTGTTGTGAACTTCTGAGTCTGTAAACTTTCTAAAGCCATCCATTTCACTGGCAGTTTGGCTCCTGTTTTATTGTGCACACTGTAGTATTCTTTATCATAGACATCTCTAGCAAGACCAAAATCAGCAACCTTGACAGTGAATTTTTCATCCAACCTAGAGAAATGACAGAAAGTATTATCTGCAACTGAGCAGGCGAGATTTACAGTGATGGTGGATTATAATGAGAGACTTGCATTTTTGAGACTGTGACTTTGGAAGGCAGTGCTTTATCTTGGATCTATTAACTAATGTAACACTGAAACAAAAAGTGCAGCAAAGTATATTTGACACCCATTTAGCACAGTGAATGAACTCAGGAAATTACCAATATTGTTTTGATAATACAATTTGCATTACAGTTCTTTTAAAACAATTGCTCTGTATAAAAAGATTTTTGCTAATAGCCTATACAACTTCATTGAGTGCTATTTCATTTCTTCCACAGCTGTTTCTTCTTCTGTATCCTTAGAAAGCTCTCATTTTTATTTCCAAGTCAAGGCATCACCTTTCCTATTCACTCTCAATTTTGATAAGGAAGGACCCATCATTATCTCAGTGACTGCCCATATATAATAATGTAGTCCTGTAATTAAGGCTGCATTTGGTGTCTGTACTGGGAAAGAATGGTGGCATAAGGAAAGTTCTGCTGGGGTTACAGCTCAGCCATACCAGAAGATCTCCCTAGTTTTGCTCCTCCTACGCTTGGTGTTTGTCCTGATAAGAGGTATCATTGTCAGAAAACAAATAGAGCATGGGTGTTGGCATGCTTAAGCCTATTTCTCCTTCTTTATATGTGCAGACCTAGCCACAGCAAACACCTGCTTCTGGGCTTCGTTACAGAATCACACAATCTCAGAATGGGTGAGGTTGGAAGGGACCTCTGAAGATCATTTGGTTCACCACCACTTCCCCCACTCAAAGCAGGGTCAGCTACTGCAGGTTGCCCAGGACCATGACTAGCTGAGTTTCAAATATCTGCAAGGATGGAGACTCCACAACCTCTCTGGGCAACCTGTGCCAGTGTTCAGTCATCCTTACAATAAAAGCTTTTCTTCCTATGTTTAAATGCAATTTTCTCTATTTCAATTTGTGCCCACTGCCTCTTGGCCTGTCCCTGGGCACTGCTAAGAAGAATCTGGCTTCATCTTCTTTACTCCACCATATAATTTTTATTTGTACATATGGATAAGATCACCCTGTGCCTTCTCCAGGCTAAACGATCCCATCTCTCTCAGCCTCTACAGGTGGCATTTCCCTGTCTTGAATTTATGAGGTTTGTCTGGACAACACTCTGGTCTACTGAGGTCCCTTTGAATGGCACACAACCATCTGCTCTATTTACTGATGTAATAACTAAATCAATACCAATGAAGGGAGTAGGAGCGAACTTTGATGGGTCAACAGGGGACAGTTCATGCCACAGCAGCTTCCTGCACCTCTTCCAGGATAGTGGAATAGAGTCAAGAGTCCACGGGGACTGTATTTATAGCCTGGTTTCCTTTCTGATGGGCATCCTCATTGTGGCAGGAGCTGTGCTTCTGAGTGCTGGATTGCATGTGGCCACTGGGGAATGTGGGTCTTCAACCCTACATCTTCTTCTCACATGGCAGTGGCTCTCCAGGCTCTGAAGTGCCGAGCAATATAGAAGTAGAAAAGCAGCCATTCAGCTGGCAATGTGAGACATCTCGATAGTTGTTCCCTCCTCACCCAAGGAAGAGACAGCAGGCTGGAGGGAATGTCCTGTTGTCACTATACGGACTTTAGATGAACCAGGACTTCTGTCCAGTAACCCAACTCCTTTCTTCTTAGGAAACCTGAAAATCATGTTTCTTGTGGCTTTTTTCCTCCCTTAAAAAAACAGCAGCTGTAAGAAAATATTCTTTTTCAGGGGCTGTTCAGCTGCACGAGTGTGCACCCTTTGAAAAAGAGTAGAAATCTGATGTCACAGCTGAATACCCTTTTTACAGCCAGAGCTGCAGATTATGACGTGCTAAAAATAAACTCTGATGTTTAATCCTGTACCTCATTAATTCACAATATAGGTGATGAATAAGCATAATAGTATCAGCAGCTCCTGTATCAGTTAGTCTTTGTGTGAACCAAACTGTCTGGCTACCTAGACACTAGTAAGATGCTTTGCATGCTCTGATTTCTTAATGTTAATGTGTGTGTGCAGTTGGGCCAAAGTAAGCTCATACTCATGTAATGAGAGACTACTCTCAATGAGTCTCACTGGTGTTTCTTTGTGTTCCTGTTTTTCTCACAAAGTTCCCCTGTGTTCCTCTCCCTCCTGCTAGGTGCGGCAGCAGAGACATGCTGCTTCTGAAGAGGTTGGGTGGAAGCACAGCAAGTTGAGACAACAGCAGTTTAACTTCCCTTAGGAGATGCCTTTTAAATGCTCTAACCAATGATTTTGAGAGACTACACTTTCACCTCAGCTTTTCTTATTTCCCACACTCAAAAAAAAGCTTATGTGTAAGAAGTGAGCCCTTAGCAAGCTGAATGGCTCATCAGTATGCAAGACAAACATCAGTATAATTACGGAAAAATGAAAAAAACACCCTGTTTTGACTAAAAATGGAGAATCCTGGAAGCTTTCACTTATCTCATCTCACTGTCTTACACAAAAGAGTGTGATAGCATGGCTGGAATTAGATGTTTGTACTTACATACAGTTTCTTGCTGCCAAGTCTCTATGGACAAACTTTTTGCTTGCAAGGTATTTCATCCCTTTTGCGACCTGAAGGCCAAATCCAATTAAATCTTTTACTGTTGGGTTCTGTAAAATACAAACATTTGTGATACAATGAATGCAGAAGCCCAAGAAGCAGACTATTTTTGCTGTGACTCCCAGTTTTTGGCACAACTAGCTTGCCACCAGAATGATCAAGACATGTCTGTGCTTGTAGTAAAACTGGCCTAAGTTTAGGTCAAGTTTTTACCTCCAGTGGGGAAATACCCTTTAAGAAGTCAAAAAAAATGACAGACTCCGGAAGAGTGGAGATTGCAGCATAAGCAGCATGAGATGGGCTGGGAAGTAGAACAGTATGCTGAAACCTCAACACCACAGCTGATAGACAAAATTCACATTTGTGAACTTAGAGTAATAGCATGTAACTCCATAAAAGGTACTAATGATGAACTTGGAGCTCATCAGCTGGAAATGACCAAGAAAGGAGAGAATCCTATTTAGGGCAAAGTAAGTGCAAGCTATCATCAATATGATGCCATGGAAAAGGCAAATGAGACTTTAGCAGTTACCAAAGAAGATTTTCTGCAAATATTGGTAACTCTTTCTGCTGGTCTACAAGGTGAGACCTTACTTAAAATGTAAAATATAGAAATAAATATAAACATAAACCAGTAGTTCTTTTATCCAACATCATGACTTGTTGTGTAGTAGTATGGTCCGATAGATTTTTGTGGTGTTGCCATTGCTCCATATAATTTTCTTCCGTGGAACAATCCTGTTCAACTGTGGCACAATTCTATTTATTTCATGCAGGACCATGGCACTATTCACAGCCAATATCCCTGGTGCTTGTAGAATGAAAGAAGCTCAAAAGGGAAGAGTTCCCTACCTCAGAAAGCTTAACTCCCCCCAAAATTTTTCAAGATGCATTTTTTTTTTTTTTAAATTTTACTGGCTATTGTTGATTGCCATAGAGGCAGGGGTGAAATCCTATTGGCTCAAAAGTCACTTTATATTGCCCTAGCAGTGTGAAATGGGTGAAATACTACAGTATAAAGTGGGCTTACACTAACTGAGGCAAGACCTGTGGTCTCCTATTTGAGAGAAAGCAGTGAGGGACATTTGAGAAATCTGCAGCCTTTCAACGCAAATTGGGAAAATCTCTTAAAAAAGAGTACTCGTAATTTGTATAACAAATGCTGTTTTTCTCTTTTAAGATAAGAAGAAAAAAATATTGATAATAACGGGACTGTGACACTCTCTAGCTGGACATGAAGATCCCTCACCTAGAAGTTGGAAGAGCAGATGGTGACGACTGGCACAGCTGTGCTGAAGTCAACAGAGATATGCCAGTTTAAACCAGCAGATGGTTGGGCCCCTTAACTTAGATCTCATAAACACATTTGTTTATAAAGAGGCTTATGGATGGGAAATGAGAAATACTTATTGCTGATAATTTCTGGGAAACATTCTAGAGAGGAATTTGAGGGGGAAGGGAAGGAGTGGCAGCACTGTGGTCGGGCTCAGTGCCAGCCTAACAAGCGCTAAAGGTTAAGGTGTAGTAACAGCAGCAAGTTATAGACATAATGTAATTATCAGAGCTTATAACCTGTGGTGTTGGACCAGGGCGTGGCTAGACTTGCATTACCATTTTGTAGACCTCACCATATACTTACATGAGTCTCATTCCTAATGAAGTTTCGAAGATCTCCGTGTTTCATGTATGGAAGGACGACTAAGGGGGAGCCTTCATTGGGCAAACAGATTCCCAGGAGCGAGAGAACATTTGGATGAGTGAAATCTTTCATGATTATTCCTTCTTTCAGAAACTGAGCTACTTCTTCCAGGTCTGTAATCCCTGATAAATCCAGTAATAAAATGAAATAATTAAAGAAAACCCAAGCAAACTACAGTTCATTTCTGTACAGCATGTCGTTGCACAACAAAGTGATAATGAGAAGCTACGAACATGATCCCCACCTCCCACATTACAACTAGGTTATGTGCATCAGTTTTCTTGCAATCACTAAATAAGGTTTGTTGGTGACTTTAATTCCGTTTCTCTTTTTCTTATTATGAATTATTTAGAATTGAATAACAACACTTGAGTAAAGCCTTTATCGAATGTTGTTGTAGCTTCTTCCTGCATTTGCAGGAGCTTTGCCTGCTCTTTAGCAATTTAACTTCCAAAAACAAATCTTCAGTAGTCAGTAGAATAAAAAATGACACTGCCTTTCCCTCATTTTCCTCTGTCCTTTTCTTTGTAGAGGAAATACATGGGCATTTAATTTGTTGCACAAATATATGCCAATGCCTCGTGGTAATCTAACGTCACTGGAATTGCTCCAGAGATAAATCTGATCCAGCTGCTACTAAGAATCTTTATTTGTAAAAGTACACTTCACTGTAATTAATTAGTTCACCCTGTTTATCTTTGGAATTATGGTAGTATCTCACTATTAAACATGTAACTCACTATTCAGTGACTTCACAGCACAATGAATTTTCCTGCCATCGTTATCCAGCAATGTCCCATGGTACACACACCCAAAATGTCCTGTGTAAAAAATGAGCAAGATTAGCTTTAATAAGTAAAATTAGCTTTCTGGTATTTTCCACTGGGTTGCAATTATGGTTTAAGAAAGTGATCACACTCCATTTCTGTCTGATTCCCAACACTTGTAAGGTATACTTCACAACTAACACATAAAACAATCATTACATAAAACCATCATTACATAAAATAAAAACTCTATTTGCAGCATAATTGATATTTCTTGACTTAGATGGAGAGTATAAATAATGACAAGGCTGGCGCCACAACTGCTTCATATTCTTGGAATGACTATGCACAATAAAACCATGTCAGCCCATTCCCACCATGGTCTCCTGTTAGATATTTGTCAAAGGAGGACACTGGAAGGCACAGGGAAGCAGTTAGAAGAAGCTGACATGACCACTGGATCAGTGGTTCCCGGTGGTCTGCAAGCCCACACTAAGTGGTCCACTGGACTGCACAGCCTTGATGCATCTTCAGTGGAAAGTTGTATGAGGAGGGTCACTGTGGGCTTACAGTCTCTCAGGTCTTGCTGTTCCATGGAAAATGTTGAGTGTTAAAAGTGGTGCATTGGCCATGAAAGGGTTGGGAGTTGCTCTACTGCATCACTAGGCAGCAGAATAGAATAGATAGAATAGAATAGAATAGAATAGAATAGAATAGAATAGAATAGAATAGAATAGAATAGAATAGAATAGAAT
>VZTL01074711.1:51782-63120 GCA_013400535.1 Scopus umbretta
ACACTCCCACCCAGCTTGGTGTCATCTGCAAACTTCCTGATGGTGCACTCAATCCCCTCATCCAGATAATTGATAAAGACATTAAACAAGGCTGGCCCCAAAACAGAGCCCTGGGGAACACCGGTTGTGACCGGTCACCAACTGGATTTAACTCCATTCACCACAAATCTCTGGGCTCAGCCATCCAGCCAGTTTTTAACCCAGTGAAGAGTGCACCTACCTAAGCCCTGAGCTGCCAGCTTCTCTAGGAGAATACTGTGGGAGACAGTGTCAAAGGCATTAGCAAAGTCCAGGTAGATAACATCCACAGCCTTTCCCTCATCCACTAGGCAGGTCATCTGGTCATAGAAGGAGATCTGGTTGTTCAAGCGGGACCTGCCTTTCATGAACCCATGCTGGCTGGGCCTGATCCCCTGGTTGACCTGCTGTGGCCTAGTTCCTAGTGCAAAATATCACTAAAAGTTGATGAGCAAAATTTGCCTTCTTGCTGACAGTCTAAGCAGTGAAATAAACTGCCAGTGACACAGAAATCCTTCCTGATCCTGTGCTTTCCTGTGAAGAAAATGGGGTAGTCTGCAGAGTGGAGAAACATACTATGAGAAGTCAGATTGACCTGTTTGGGGGACACAGAGAACTTTGAGCTCCAGGCATGTGCATTCATTTATCCAAATCAAATTATGTACGTGTAACAGTGGTTTTCCTTCACAGATGTACTATTTACTGGACACTTCAAAAATAGTAGTATTTGCAGTTAGAAAGCAAAATAGTTTTTCTGTCAAGTGTGAGTTCTGCAGAGAACAAGACTATCTGTTTAATTCTACCAGGTTCCAGTCATAAGTGCTGGTGAGAGCCCAGTTGGCTTTGATTTTGGCTTGAGGTAAAATTAATACAAAGTTTGTTTGACAAAAGCGACTAAAATCCCATCAGACCACAGATTGTTTGGAGCCTGGGCACAAATCCTAAAGCTTGGATCGGGTGTGTCTGAAATATTTTGGGGTTTGGCCCATTTCTAGTTATGAAGGAGAAAATTAAAAAAGGTTAATTATATTGGTCTCATTCCTGATATTTTTCAACATTTAAAAAATGGGAAATTACTTGGCCTTTTCTGAAACAAGAAAGAAAAGAAAAAGGCCCACCCTTGCTTTGGGGATGACAAAGTATAATACATGGAAGGGAAACACGCTGAATGTTTGTTTGATTTGTGGCTATTTTCCTGCATAAGAGGCATTAGGAATATCACTTATAGCCAAATTTTTATCAGTATTCTGATACTCAACAAGAGACCTCTCATGCATGATCTGCAGAAGTACTGAAAATCCAGTTTCGACGTGGGCTACCAATAGGTACTCAATAGTAGAGAGTTTAATAAATGCCCCTATGAGAAATATTGGCTTGGGGTATGAAAAAAGGAGGGATGGTGATGGTGATGTACGGGAATAGGAGTGATGGGAGAAATTCAGAAAAATACAGGACTTGCTGTATCAGGGACAAAAATAAGGGGAAGTGAATCAGGAGCTACACATTACCGCAGCTGGGATGAGAGAGGAATGAGGGGAAACAGAGAGCCTTTGGCAGGAGGAAACAAACAGCAAATTCCTCAGAGCTGGGGGAAACTTGTGGAGGAAAAAGGGGTGTGTGCATTTCACCTGGCCCATGGGGACTTTTACTGAATGCACTGGGGACTCCAGGAGTTTTCAGTGTGGTGTAGCCATCTTGCCAGCTCTCAGGTTCCGAGTTTAAGGTCGCTGGTGCCCCCACCTAGGCGTCCCCTGCCATTTAGGTCTGTGCTATAGGCTCAGGCAATATTCTGTGGCAGCCCCACTCTTGCACTGCACCCTCATGGATCAGAAGCCCTGGCTGAGCTTTTCTGTAGCCTGGAAAAGGGTGAGAGTGAGGCAGCTGAGGGGGAGCCGGCAAGGCTCAGAGTTCAAAGGAGCCCCATTAATTGGCAGACTCCTTCCTCCCTCTGGTGTCTTCTCCGACTGATAAAATGCACAACCCTTCATCTGATTTCAAAGGGTTCTTCCCTTGATTTGGTGCATGGGATGCAGTGCTGCAAGAGGTAAAAAGCTTGAAAAACCTCTGTGTAGCTGCCTTAGAATGGTTTATAATGAATGGGAGTGCAAAAAGAACAGTTTGCAAGGCAAGAGTCACGGTACCCACCTCTTCCTATTACTTCGCTGAAGTGCACAATCAGGCTGTCGGCACCGATAACCACATGCTGCACTTCTTTGACCAGGTCAGGGTTTAAGGCACTGATGTCAATGTGGACATTAGTTTGGAGAAGTGGACTGGCTAAATCTGAGTCCCCGCTGGAGAGAATTGGGGAGAGGTCAGAGTGAGGATACTGGGCAGGTCTGCACGATCCATTCTGAGACATGCTTGGAAACTGATCTGCAAGATGAAGAGAAACTGTTATAATCCTTTCAGACCTCTCCTTGGAAAATGCAGAGCTTTATTTCATTGGTGAGCAAGGGTTTGAATTATCAGTTTGGAAGCAGCTTGGCTTTGCATTAGTTTTGGTCACAAAGGGAAAATGAAAATATGCATTGCTGATCTGCCAAACTCCAGGAAAACTGTGTCACTAGAAAGTTATGCTTGTCTGAGCTCTGCTTTTATGAAAGTAAATGGCAAAACTTCCACTTTTCTGAGGGGATGGAATGAAGCCTTGTCACTTCTTGCCTAGTGTAGGTTATAGCATTGCTAGTAATTTGGAGTAACAAGAGTAAAATGGAAAAATGACAGCAATATGGGAGGAGGAAGTAGTGAACAATTAAAAACATAAAACCTTTTATTATTGTCATGTTCTAATTTGGTAGGGAACTTTACATTTCATGAAGGTTTCCAAACTGCTGGTGACTAGCTGTATTTATCCAATGGTAAATATTCAACCAGGGAAATGCCTAGAGGTGATTCATATCCTGTAACTGCTGAAGATAATACAGTTGGTGCTAGTCATGAAAATAACGTGAGCCAGCTGATTTAAAATAGCAGAAATTAAAATATTTCAGTCAAGCAAGGAGTATTTATTTGAGAAAATTATTTTTGTCAACAGCATGTTGTTCAGGTATTTTAAATTGCTTTTGTTTAAAAGATTTTTTTCTAGCATTTTGTGTAATAGAATCAATGAACTAAGTTTAATTTACACCAATTTCGGTCTGGAATGATTCCAGTGGAGTGAATGAGCAGAACTTAGCCCAGGGTCAAAAAGAAAAAAACAGGGAATAAATTTAAAACCAGAAATGATCAGATATTTTATCACAAAGAGTAAAAGGTGTTGTACAGACATGCCTTACATATTTATGCCTAAAATCTGGGAAGTTTTTATATAGGGCTGTTACCACTCTAGATGCTGAGAAAAACTCAGTGCTCCTCTATCTAGAAGCAAAAATACAAACTCTTACATTAACAAAGCCACGTTTGTGTCACCAAGAGCAAATATCTATTTAATAATCACAGTAAAGTACTCCAGCCATGGCTGCAAAATAATTTTTACAGCTGCTACATGTAAATCTGTATGTTTTCTAATGTTCCTGTAATTTTATTCTTTGACAGTAATTGATGTGAACGTTCCTACAGGAACATTAAATGAATGCACCTCCTTCTTGGGTGTGCTCTCTGCTGTGCTTTGCCAGTGCACAGTGGCCCCAGGACCACTGCAGATTTACCTTCCACCAAGGATCTTTGCATAGTTTTGTCTCGTGTACCACTTTCCCTTCTAACCAGTGGCACAGGCTTTCCTTTTCCTTTGGGAATCTTTCAATCAAGAAACTTCCTGTGCGAGCTGGCGGCAGCAATTAAAGAATCATAAAGGAAGCTAGGAAAGGGCCTGTCTCTCAAAGAGCTCCACGACTGGGGATTACAAAGGTGGAATAAGGATTTGGAGTGATTTCTGTTGAGTTATATATGGCAGCACCTGAGATAGTATAAGACTATGTCTATACCAAGACTAACAAATATCTGTGATATCTCAAATATCAGAATATGGTAACTCCTAATAGTCAAAGACTCTTTAATGGTAATCACAGAACACCGTCTCCACACATCTTAAAGGACACTTTCAGTCTAAAGTGGTATAATAAGTGCAGCAGAGTGCTTTTCTGGAAAATGACCACTCTAAAGTAGTGTTACAAGGCACAAAAATGTATTCGGCATAGGGTTATTCTTCCCTCATGCCCACAGGCCTGAAAATGAACAGCATGTTTTCTGAGACTGCCGTCTCAGCACACATGGACTTCCACTCAGTTTGTCACAGTTTTCACATTCCTTTGGCTTAATGCTTAAAATCAACATTTCTGTGTCATACCATGTGCCATTTTATAGGAGGGGCATGAATACACAAAAGAATATCAGTTTACAAAACTCCATGTTCCATGTTGGGCTGACAGAACTGCTTTATAATGACTGTATAATGACTTTATAATGAGTGTATAAGTCACTGAGACACACTAAAATTACAGCCACTCGATGCTATCCTTAAAATCACTTTTTTCAGAGTGGATTTATGCATGGTGTGATGGACCTCATGATAACACAAAATTGTTAGACCCATTAGCTCCTAATAAATTGTGGAGCATACTTACAGAGAGTTTTTACTAATAGTATTTTATATATTCCTCCAACCTGAGTAAAAGTAAAAATCCTTTGCACCTTAATCTTCAGAAGCACCTGAGAAGTTCAGTTCAAATAGCAAGCCTGCGAACACATGAAAGTCCCAAACAATGCAGACACAGACAAACCAGATGAGAAATTGAAATTAAGATACTGATCAAGATAGCTATCATCTGAAGACATATGAAAAGCAAGATGTATAAAATACCATCTGTACAGATTCATAATAGACGTGTACCTTCTAGAAAAGTTGATCTGTAGTCTACAGATTCACTTGAAACCATTTCTGTTGTTGGACTTACACTCCTCGCGCTCACCAGCCTGTCCAGGTGAGGAGTGTGCACTCTGCCATCATAGCGCACTAGGTCGCTTCCCAGATCTGAAGGGGGAGGAGAAAGAAATATTAGAAAACCCTCGTGTTTCCTGTGTGCCAACATTCATTTAGGTATTTATTTAGATGTTTAGCATGTTTAAGTTTAGATGTTCTGCTCTGCTGGGAAGAGGGTTGGGTTGTCGCTGAGGCAGGCATGTGCAGGACCTGAACTTGAGCTATTTGTACAGCACAAGATTTGCTGTAACTTGTGTTAAAGCCCCACTCTGGGCCACACTGGAAGATCCAAGAGAGCTTCGAAGCCTCTGGGTCCAGCTTCATGATCTGATTGTGATACTGCGTCAGAACAAGACCTGGTTATATACTAGCTCCCCTCCTCCTCCCACC
Source organism: Scopus umbretta (assembly GCA_013400535.1). NCBI lineage: Eukaryota > Metazoa > Chordata > Aves > Pelecaniformes > Scopidae > Scopus > Scopus umbretta. Next base: position 57,112 of record VZTL01074711.1, read on the forward strand.
TTGTGTAGCCTAGCAGTTCCCACTGGAAGGAAGCCCAGACAAAGGAGCCAGAGAGGAGGCACACTCTGACCAAATTCCTGATTTGGATGAACAGGAGACCTGGACACTGCAGTGCTCTGTACTTGCACAACTTAGGCACAGCCTGGAGCACTCCAAGGCAACTGGATGACACTGAAGTACTTGTGATTCCACGCATGTCATTTACTCATCCCCTCTTCCAAGGCTGATTGGGGAAGAGAAGTTACCAAGTTTTCCTAATAGCTCAGAGTTCCTCTGAAATCCTTCTCCTTTGGGCATAGTGTGGCCCTTCACCCAGCTCAGGCAAGAGCCAAGAGCTGAAATGTAACTAAACATTGGACTTGATTGTGAAACCTCTCCTGACAGGTTACAACAGGGCATTGCATGGCAGTTAAGCGAAGCATAAATTGACGTCAGTGTTTAAAATCTAAGATGTAACAACAGAATTGTTTGATGGAATTGACTATGATGGACCTTTAATTTGTTTCTTCTTCCTTCTCCAGAGAAAAAACATTAAAAAGATAAAAATTAAAACTGATGTTGAAACAAGTCCAGCAATTAGTCCTGTGAAGTTCTGATCTTGCTGGATCCGCACTTTTCCGATAACTGTTGACAAAACTTCTTGCTTCCACTGAAAAAAACAAAGAAGAAAAAGTGTGATGATTTCAAAAGGCAAGTAAGAAGTAGATTATTAGTACTAAAATATGAGCTGATATGTTCCATATGTATCAAATCTTGATTTTGTGATGCTGTACTGTGATAAGACACTGGGAGTGGAGAAATCATTATATTGGTTTAGGCGAAAGCAGATCTACATTTTTATGCTTCATTACATTCCTTCAAGAGCTCTGGTAGTGCCACGGCTATATGTGTGCTACACCACATACATGGCACGCACTCACACACGTACTCTCGATAACAGTGTCTCCCTGCTACTAGATACTAATTCAAAATGCCAAATTCATACTTTTACTCAAATGGGGCAGAGAAATATATGGGCCTATGGATATGTGGGCTGAGATGTATGTTAAAACAAATTAGCCCAAATGTCTTTAATACGTGTCCTTCTGGCATAAATACGCTGTAATATCAAACTCTCTGTTGACAGCGTGCCTGCATTTCAGTTCCCAAGGTCACGTGAGCCTGTCCTTTGCCAGCTTCCAGCTTGTCGACAGTTTAAAGAAACAAAACAAAACAAAACGCCAACCCCCAAAATCAACAACCAAACAAACACCAAGCAGCTAACAGGGCAAAACTGTTTTAGGTCACACGGCACTAGCTCAGTCAGTTGGAATGCATTTGGCCATCTTTTCTCTTCCTTCTGTGGAATTCATTCCTCTGGGTACTGTAATGATGGATTTGCCCGTCAAAAGAGCAAATTTTCTTCTTCGCTGGGCAGACTGCAATTTCTGAGGCTCCTTGTCAGTAAACAAGCAGAAACCTTATTTAACCCCTTTATGTTGTGTTCTTTTCTGTGTAGGAAATACATATATGCAAAAATGCATATCTGTTTCTTAGAGGTTATGGAAATACCACATGGTAGAACTGACTGAATGTAGTGCCAGTCCTGGTTGCGGATGTAAAAATACAAACAGGTACAGAATGCAACATATGCACAAGTATTATATGAAACTAGGCATTTACAGGTCAGGGAAACAGATTTGCCAAAAGGAGAGCTGCAACTAATTTTATAGCTTGCCCGATACATGCAAGAAATGTAATTTGTACTTTTCAAAGTAAATTACTATTAAAATAAATTAATATTTACTGTATTGATAAAGCAAATCAGTTATTACTGTTTACTTAGAATGCAGTAGCACATAGGAATACCATTCATGGCCCAGGATTCTATCGAGATGAACGCTGTAAAGACACAGAAATATAGATGGTCCCTGCTCCAAGGAGCTTGCATAGACTTTGATCCTAGTCACATTTATGTGACTGGCAAAGTATCCACTGTTTTTAGTGAATCAGAGTCCATGATCATCAAATTTCATAGTTCAAAGGTAATTCCCTTCCTCTGTGATTTTCATTTTTTTATATTTAAATAAAATACAAAGATACTGAAAGATTTGTGTCTTATTCTATGAATCAGTAGGTCAAATCTGCAATCTAGCACTCTGAATGACTCTAGTGAGACCACCTTTAGAACAATAATTTTAGAACTCAGACATTTGTCCTAAGTGTCTGCATCTTTCAAAAATAATTGAAAGGAAATTTTAAAAAGTGCGCAGGCACACTGTCAACAGAGAGAGTTTGATATTACAGTGTATTTATGCCAGAAGGACACATATTAAAGACATTTGGGCTAATTTGTTTTAACATTCAATTTTAAAATTGAAAAGAATTTGAAAAAAATCTTTCAGAAAGGATCCGATCGTATTGACTGCAGCAGAATTTTTTGCTGAAAAAAGGACTCATGAGCTCCAAAGTAAACCTACTCCATTATAGCTTCCCCTTCTTCCCCATATGTTTCCTCTTCTGTTTGGATTAATAACTATCATTTTATTTCTGTGCTTATTTTAGGTCCTGCTTTGTGCCTAGGGCTCCAGAAGGTCTCTATACAAACAGGTAATAACAACAATAATGATAATATTTCTTTTAAATTAGTTGCTATGATTTGAATTTCCATCCCAAACAAAGAGGGGTAGAGATATCTCTGTAAACACAGGCTTAGGCTTAAATTTAAAGTTTATAGGTTCAATAGTGACATTGGGAATGATAATAAAAATGGCATTAATATCTCACGTGTGGTGTAGCTGCCTCACCTCTATATTTAGCTCGCTGTTGGATTTCAGGAGATCGCTGGGAACCGTACACAAAATTGATTCCGACTGTAGGAGGAGGTTTTCGCAGCTTTTATTTCCAACTTTTAGCACCTCTCCTTTAACAGCTTCTGAATCAATATAATTTCCCTTGGAAAAAAAAAAATCAATTTCATATTACATAGCCATCTCATAAAAGTTAAGAAGTCCTTTTATTACCTTGAAAAATGTTTTTAATGGAAAAACAATTGTGAAATAAAAGACTAATGCAAATTTACATTGCTCTGTCAATATGCATGTATCAGTTTTTTTCATGCAAATGGGAGTTTTACAGACAGGCCAGAGGGGGATGATAAAGTTTATGGATAAAATCTGCTGTCACTAATACTTACACAGCTCATACAGACTTCTAAAAGTGTAAATGTCCGAGGGATAAAATCTGTTGGTCCTGTTTAGATTTTTGCATAATTTGCACAAGAAAGGAAGCATTATGTGACCCCGCTGTTTATACAAAACTGGCATTATATTATCCACAAACTAAAGGCATCTCAAACATTTTGTTTTGCAAGTGGTTATGGTAGCAGGAGTGAAGCTTTCAAAAAGAACTAATTAATTATAATCATAAAAATGCACAAGTCTGTTAAAATCACATTCCACAGACCAAAGAGGAACAAACCTAGGTAAAGATGACAGCATGAAAAGTGTACTCCCTACTCAGAAAACCTGCTTTCACATCCCAGACTTGGATGAAATATTATTCCTTCTGGTATCGTGACAGTAGTATCCAAAGGCCAAGTTCAGGATCTTTTCTGCTCCGGAGGGTGTCAGTATTTAAGAAGCTGCTATACCCCATGTACAGCTCAGCTTAAGGTAAGATGAAGGAACAGACATATTAAGTGGGCATAAAAGGGGAGAAGGGAGGATGGGGAGTAACACAAATACAGGCTATTTATGTGGGCTGGATCTGGGAGTTTCTCACAAGAAGGCAGGAAGGTGTCATGGGTGACACTGCTATGAGGCCTCATACACTGGAAAGAAGACAAGAATCCCATTCTGAGCGGCAAAAAAAATCTTACTTTGGCATATGTTTTGGGTCTGCTGCAGAATCAGACTGGGCCCTGGGAAAATGTCAATAAGAATATGAGAGCCAGTTTAACGTCCTCTTTTGACTCGCAAAGCCACATCTCAGGTGAGTGCTTTTCAATTGCTGGCCAAACAAGTCCATTTTTCAGTCTGTCTTCTGTTTACTTGGAGCCATTCTGTTTTGTCATTATTAAGTAAATATTCAATGTTTATTGCTTGTTAGTATACAGGCTTGCTGCAGATTGTGAGCCGTTCATATTCAAATCTTTGAATGATGTACCTCAAAAGACTTGAATGTGGGTCTTCCATCTCCAGGATCAATGTACTGTCCTGGAGAGTGTGGATGAGTGGCCTCTCTTTTCCTTCTACACCAAATTTTAGAATTTTTTCTCCACCAAAACTGACACTTACCCAAAGGAAAAAAAATCATGCTGATGTTTCCTAAGGTGGTCCTTCACCAGTTACAATGAAGACAGTAGTTTTTACTTATAACCATGACCATTATATTACCTTTAATATATTATAGTTTCAAATATATTCAGTATAATATCTCAATATATTAAGAGTTTCAAAACTGTTTCAGCAGTGGTTTTGCTCTTCTAAGGACCACAGAATTTGCCTATGATTTGAAGAAAAGGAGGAAACTGCCTCCTCTGAGAACTGGGAAACAATATTTTCCATTTTAAAATGCATATTACCTGCTTCTTACTAAGCAATGCCCTTGCACACAAGCTGGAGAGACTAGTTACTGGACTGAGTAGCTGTTGCAAACCAATCTGATAGACCAACTACCTCACACCTTTAGAGAGATGGGAATAATTTGAGTGAAGGTGTAGAAGAAGTACAAGGACCACAAACAAAGGCACAGAAATTTTGAGATTGGTGTCAGAAGAATTTCTGAGGTTCCTAAGTAGAGCGAGTTGACTTGGGAAGAATGAAGAGTTACTGCAGCTTCAGAGCTTCCATTTCAGCTTGCTCAGAAATACCAGGGTTTCCATATTGCACTCTCTTGGACCAGACATTGAGAAAAACATAATTTTCTATGTGATGTGGAAGAGGATTGAAAATAGAGTGACCTATAAATAGACAATTTAGTAAGTCTTGTCCTACTCTTAGTTTTAGGGCAGATGCACCAGAGGACAGCCAAGATCTCAGATGCGTTGTGACAGTTGTGCTACTTTTTTTCATAGTGGAAGATTTATATTTTAAGTACAACTTAGTCACCTAGCGGCCCATTCCTAGGCTTCCTCTGGGAGCATGCATGGAGTCCCTGCACCAGCTTGGTGCACAAATGCAACCCCAGACCAGGCCAGGCCTCTGGGCAGACTCAGGTAAGAAACTGTTTATTTTCTTATTTATTTGTTGATTTTTTTCACAGCTAGGACACATTGGGCTGTCAGCAGGCTAGCTTGCAGGTCTGGGTCAGTGGGTCCCATGGGAGGCAGCAAGAAGACTCTGTCCTCTTGAGCAGACTCAGGTCTTCGGTCATCCCCAGCAGTGAAATACCAGAATTTCTCCTGCCCTGAAAGCTTCCTGTGTTGGCAGGAGACAAGAGCACTTCTGAAGTGGTGTCTTTACTGTGTTGAAGCAGAGAAGTGCCTCAAGCCACTCTGCCATGACCCCTCTGACTAGGGCATGGTGGGCACCGAGAGACTCCAAAGAACCACATACTTGGCAGAGGAAGGCAGTGATGATGTGGGACCTTGAGAGGCTTGGTAGTGTGGAAGACCAAAGGGCTGGCACTGAAGACAAGAAGGGCTGGCATCCGTGGCACACAGTGCTCTGACTGTGTTTTAGACAGCAGACTTTATGTTTTCTTGTGTGTAACATTTTCTTACAAAAACATCTTCTGGTCATCAGAGGAAACCAAACAGAACCTTTCAATCGGTACCAACCATCATTTGATGAAAGCCAAATATGTCACACTAGATTAGTTTGATTGAAAAACTTGTGATAAAAGCTCCCTCCACCCCTCTGAAACTAATTAAGAAAAAGATAAAAGAACTTTGGTTTGGTAGAACAGACTGTTCACTGAAGCAAGCTGCCATTTAATTTCATGCTGAGCTTGCTTAATTACTGCACAAAATATGACCATGAAGCATGTAAACTTGTGTGTGTGTATTTCTGAATGCGGGTACGGGGC
>VZTL01074713.1:0-18616 GCA_013400535.1 Scopus umbretta
TTCATTTTTCTTCTTTTTTCTTTCTTACATTATTGCACAGAGACCTTTCATCACATGTTCTTCAGCTTTATGCATCTTTCTAAATGTGAAATAAGTGCTATGGATAAAATAAAAAACATAGAAAAGAAGAACAGCAGCATGATTTGTCAAAGTTAATCCCTATAATTTAGTAGGAAAAAAACCCCTGCTATAAACAAAATATAAGTGCTCTTTATTCATTTAAAAAATAACGCTGACAGTTGCAGAAGTCTGTAAATGTTAATCTGAGTAGGGGGATGCTGACCTCAAATAAAAATAGGCCTAGAAATGATAGACTGCTGGCCTTACAGATTTTGGTGAAGACCAGGATTTCAAGTGTAATTATCAACAAAGTTATTTACAGTAAAACTGACCTGAACTTTCAAGAGTGTCATTTTTAGGACCTGGCCCTGCAAGCTTCTGACTCCCCAGGACAACGCCACCCTCAGCTGAAGTCACACCTCAACAAGTGCTGCAGGATCAGCTCCTAAAGGATCAGTTAAAGGCCCTACTGGATTTGAGATTAGTCTTATCTGGAGTACTCTATACAATAATTTACACATATACAGGCTGACAAGCTCCAGTCTGATCCACCACACCTTTGTCTTCAACATCAGATTTCTCAGACTGGCCCACTTCCATTCCAGAAGGTTTGGGATACCTGAACGGATACCCGTTGTCATCGAAGAACCTTCGGAAAGTAAACTCGTAAAAAGCATGTTCTGTGTGTTTGCTATTGGAAGAGGCTAGTGGATCCCATGTCCTGGTGCTGTCACCACTAGCATCGTTCCAAGGACTTTCTTCGTCAACTGGATCAAAATTTGAAGTGTCCATTGGATGGCTGATTTTTGGAACATAGGGAGCTGGCTGCCTACGGATATCGGTAGAGAAGTCCATGGAGTGAAAGAAAGAATGGGCCTTAATGTCATCTGCTCCATTTCTTCCAAGCCTGTCCTCAGCAGCACAGCAGAGCTTTGTGATGAGATCAGTTGCCTCAGGGCTTAGCTTGATCTGTGAGGGAATGTGCAGTGTGCTTTCCCAATTTATCACCTGGAGGTAAGAAAGGCATTAAACAACTTCTAATCCTGGAAACAGAATGCTTCTGATTATTAACAACATTAACTGTACAGAATTATACATGTCACTAGTCAACACACAGTCTGGTAAGTTATTTTAGAGGTTCAAGAACCCAATGATTAGATTGCATCAGCTGTTAATAATTACTGTAATGAATCAAGAAACATTGTTGGACAGCAGATAGAAAGAGCAATTCCATTTAAAAAAAAGGCAAATTCCTTCCTGAATGCTCCCATATTCGAATTTGAGAACATACTCATTTCACACATGACCTCACGGAATGACTTCAAGAATTCATTTTGTTTCCAAAATGTAAACGAGGAAAAGTGGTCATGAGACACATCCTTTCTAATAAAAAACTACTCACTGTTTGACTTTGAAACACTTACATTGCCAACTGTAATTATCCCTGGCATATTAGCTTACTCAAATCTGATAAGACGCTCTAAGGAATTTCGATGGATGAACTTGTGCTTAAGAAATCAGAACTGTGCTGAGAAGACTCATAAAACTAATAACTATCTATGCAGTTGGACAAGTCAGTTCTCTTCTGATATTCAGTATCTTCATTGATTGGGAAAGGATTTGTCCCTGCATATTTAAAATTTAAATACTATTTATATACTATTTAATATACTATTTAAAATCAGGCTTTTGTAATCACTGCTCTTTTCTCTAGCAAACCAAGAGGGAACAGTAGGTCTGTGCCTGGAGGAAAAGGGAAGGGAAAACGTTAAAATTTTGCTACCACAGATTGGGATTTTGCTTCAACTTACCTTCAGTTGGGTTTCTGTGGGTGTAGGAGCCAGAAAAGGAGGCTGTCCCACTAACATCTCAAAGAGGATCACACCAACACTCCACCAGTCACAGAGCTGAGTGTATCCTGAAAGGCAAGTCAAAAGGTTGTCCTCCACAACCCAGGAGAATGTGTCTCGAGCTACTTGCAATTAAGTATCAAAACATACAGCACAGATTTCTGTCTTTTCTCAGAAAATCTATGACCTAAAACCAAAGGACTCCCAATCCACCTTCATCATAAAGTTGCTTCTGCTTGCTGACCTAAATTCTACTGCTGTCAGTAAAGATCTAATCCTGTTGTCTGGGAATGCTTCTGAATAAATTTACTTCTTAACAAAAGTGAGTGGTGAAATCATACAGTTGGAAAGAATGACCTTTTTTTTTGTGTCATGTCCCACAACGACATTGACTACACAGCACAAACTGGACCTCAAAGAGTAACAAAAAGGTTTAGTGACTGATGTCCCCCTCAGGCTCAGTAGAGGTGACACCATGAGTTTGAAAAGCTGCTGAAAGATACAGCCTAGCTCTTGAGACAGAAGCAAGCCACAGATGACTTTCTGAGCAAGTTCCAAGCAGAGGGACAATTTCAATCACTTAATTGCTCTGACAAGACAAATAAGGCATATGTTTGAGATCTCCAAAAAGCAATGGAGGAATTAAACACTTGTGCCAATGAGATCTGTGTCATCGGATGATGTAGGGTCCCATGTGAAATCTCTAAACTTGAGAAAGATCAGGTTTAGGATCTGGCTTGCAGACGACTTTGAATATCTAATCTCCTCACTACAGTGACCATGCCTGTTCTGCATGGATAGCCACCAAGTACTGCCTAAATTCCTCAAGACAAGCTTTTGAATGCAGGGTGTCCAGCGTAAATTGTGGAAGACTTTTTGTTGGGTTTCCCCAAGATTCTGGCTGGGAATCTGGAGGACGTGTTTCCACAAGTTTCCATCATCTGTCTGATGATGGCCCATCTGAATTGGTGATTCAGAACTGTCAGCTGGCTACTCACCAGTCTATGTAAACTTGCTAGCAGTCATAGTCATACTCCATGAGTACAGATAATCTGCTTTATATTTGAAAAATAGCACTGCCAACATCATCTGACACATTCATTAGCAGTCTCATTCAAAGGCCTCAGAGTGTAGATATACACAGACACATGAAGTACAACCACCATCAACATCAGCAATACGATGCTGAACAGTGGAGCATGTAGAGAAATCTCTTCTCCTTAATCTGAGCTAAACGTTTGTGGCCTTCAGAATGACAATCTGCCAAAGCAGCAAGCTTATTTAAGGAGAAAAAGAAAAAAAAAGGTATTTCAAAGCATCGATGGTCACTTAAACAGGAGAAAAATACAGGTTATCTACCTTTACGAAGCAGGACTTCAGGAGCAATATAATTAGGGGTTCCAACTAACGAGTGGGCTAGACATCTCTGATGCTGCTTCTTAGCTCTTTGTTCCAATGTCTTCAGCCTATCTCCACATCTACAATTGGACACGTCATCCCAAAGATCACTGGGCTCCATGCTGTCTTGTCTGATATGGCTCCCTTTCAAACAGGAGAGAAGGCTTACAATCACGGTCATAAAACACAACACACAAAGAGAAAAGTATGTCTCTAGATCTAGTCGTGCCATCTCCTACTCTCACTTCAGAACAGCATTTAAACTTCAAACTCAAGGCATTTCCTGCTGCCCTCCTCTTCACAATTGGTTTTCCATTACCAGCAAAATGACTCTGTCTCAGCACAAGGAAGCATGCTCCCATATGGGAGATACAGAACAGTGCAGTATATTTAGATTAGCTATACCAAGTGTTTATGACCTTTTTGCCAACAGACACCAATACTCTTCAATGGCACACACAGAAGGTGCATGGACTGATTTCAATCTGTGATTAAATTATTTCACCATCAAAAGAGACCCTCCAAACAAGTATAAACTGAAAAATTGCTGCTACTGCAGTGGTCAGCCAGATTACTGACAGGGATTTAAACAGTACTGGAAACAAACTAATTGAATGAATTAGTGAGAGACAGACACATCATATTGTCATTGACTCTTTGTCAATGTACACACCTCTGTTTTCTGAGCTGGCATTTCTGCCAAGAGGTTTCAAAATAAATAATGCAATACCATCACAAAAAAAGCCTAAGAACACTACCTTTCTGATAGTATTTTGAATTGTGAGTCCACCTGAATCCAGTACACAATCCAAAGTCAGTCAGTTTGATATGCCCATCAAGGTCTATCAGAATGTTGTCCGGCTTGATGTCTCGATGAATAAATCCCATTTTGTGCACGCTCTCTATAGCCAAAGTGAGCTCTGCAATATAAAATCTAGCCAGACGCTCTGGAAAGACCTCCATCCGAATCAGTAGACTCATCATATCCCCACCTGGGATGTAGTCCATCACAAAGTACAAGTTCTCTTTATCTTGGAAGGAATAATAGAGTTTAACCACCCATTCGTTGTCTGCCTCAGCAAGTATATCCCTCTCTGCTTTGACATGAGCCACCTGGTTCCGGTTTAACACATCTTTCTTTCGCAGAGTCTTCATGGCATACAGGGCATGGGTATCCACTTTGCAGGCCAGGCATACTTCTCCAAATGCACCAATACCCAGAGTCTTGATTTTCACAAACATAGATTTGTCCATTTTGGCCCTTTTAAGTCTGTTGTAGTTGGACTCCTTCTGGTAGAGAATTTTCCTCATTTGTTCCTGTTCTGCTTCACAAAGGCCGGCCTTTACAAAGGAAAGCAAACCACAAGAGCTAGTACTGTTACATTTATAACAAGAGAACAATAAACTAACATTCCCAAAATGCATTTCTCAGAAAAATTAACCAAGATTCAGAGAAGACGTCTTCACAGGAGATATACTCTCATCTCTCTGTTGAGGTATTTCTGAAGCACTGGCAAATTCACTGTGCCTTAACTTGTTGCCTGAATTTGCCGTATCTGAGATTGGTCTTCCTTTCTCATTTGACTGAGCGAAGAGACATGCGGCAATACTGTCAGAGAGGCGAATATAACAACAACAAACCTGATCATGAGATTTGGTTTACATCTTTCAAATGTGCACTTTGCCACTGCACCCCACTAAAGGTATGTGCACTGCTCTACAGCTTAATTTAAACTGACACATAAACGTAGATGCAGCAGTCCACTTTGTTCATGAATGGTTCTCCAGGGCAACTCACATTAACAGTTCCTACCTTGAGTGCTGTTTGACTGTTGGGTTTTGTGTTGTAATTAAGAAGCTGGGTTTGACCTACACATTCCCAAGTGCCTTGGGAACCTTCTTTAGAATCTGGTTTTCTTCCTCTGCCATATACAGCCTCCACTCTCAAGCTTTGTAGATCTCCTGACCATCCGTTCTATAAACTTTCCCTTTTCCCTCCCCAAACATGTGCATATAATGCTTAGCTCTGGCCTATCCCCAGCCACTGCAGCCCAGACCCTGGTGGTATTTCCCCCCTAAATGTATTGCTTCCCCTCTGCACATAAGGCTGTAAAAAAGCTGGCTTGTCCAGCCACCTCCTGTCCCCAGAGAGACTCCAAGTAACTGCAAGTAACATTTCACATGGCTGCAGAGAGAGACCTCCTGAGAAAGGGAGAAGCAGCAGTATCCAAGCAGATCTTCCCTACCCTTCAAGACAGAGCCCCTCTCGTAAGAGCTACTGGTGGCCTCCACCAACAGAAGCCCTTGGGCTGATCCCCAGGATCCTCTGACAACTCATCTTCCGCAACACGCCCCTTTCTTTCTGTATACCCCATTTCCAAAATCCTGAATTAACTGGCATCAACGGAAGCACTTTGAGAGGAAGATTAGTGCCTGGTGGGAAGGGGCAATGGGAAGGAGAGTGGAGGGAGTTGAAGCTGACTGATTAGCAGGCTAGAGACCCAAACATACACCCACAGGGCTGCTGCTTAGATTGATTTAATTTCACATCTGTAGTCTAAGTCTTTAAAGATGAATGTGGGCAGCCAGACTATGCAGTGAGATCCCCACGGTATAAAAATGAAATCTGCATGAATAAAGGATTGAGGAGGTCTGCAGAAACTTGCAGAACAGGTAGGATGAATTTTCAGGCTGAAGGCAACAGCCAAATCAAAACAAGTAATACTGTTTTTAAAATGTAAGGCAAGTACAGCAATCTGTAATAAAGGAAATGTTTACTGTTTTAAGGTAAAATAATTAGTTTGCTGTCTTCTCGGTTAATTCTAGAATAATGCAATATTCAGACAGCCAAAATCTCCTGAGTGTATTATTCCAGCCAGTGATGAGGTTGCTAGGGGAAGGAGCTGTTTTTGTTTACAGCTGAATTATCTCTGAGTTATGAAGTGAGGGAAAGCTGAAGAGTCAGAAGAGAAGAACTAATGCAATTAGCTGCTGTTTTACTTCTCTAGAGATCATTCCCTATCTCAATTTCAGAAAAATATTCACTAAATCCAAGCAATGCAACACAATCTATACTAGTAGTGAGGACAAACTATTAACTGTCACTAAAATGCCAACCTTTCAAGAGATTTTAGAAGCCTATTAGTTTAATTTTAACCTCAACAAACAAATTGCTGAGTTTTCTGGAGCAATGTGAGCATCAAATTGACTCTGGAAATTGACTGTGCCAGGGACGATCAGGTAGTTAATTATTATCCATTATGCGTTAATAATAGCTTTCCTTAGAGTTTATCCTTAAATACAAAAGTAGACTAGTCATATTCTAGTCATGCTTGGGGAAAAAAAACTCTTCCACATTTAAAAATTTTAAAAAAAATTGCCAGAGCAACCATCAGAACTTGGCAGCTTTGTTTTAAGCAGCCCTATCAGTGAATCAGCTTAGGTTTGAGAGCTACAATTAAGCATGAAAGAAGTTCCCTCATTCAAAAAGTGCACCTCCCTGAGACCTGCTTCTAGAACAAGTTCCAGCGAGGGTCCCAAGATCAGTTCAAGCTGGTCAAGATATGATTACTTGCACAATATTATTATTTACATGTGTTCAACAGACAACTTCCAGTCAAGTATTACGTATTCATCGGAAAACATGGCACAGTGAATATACTGCCAAGTTGAACCATGGTTTTGGTGAACAAATGGCTATCGTGGAACAGGGAGGAAGAACTGGAGCAAAGCAAAAACCTTTTTCAGAGTTTTGCAAGAGCTGCCAAAGTACTGCCACAGTTCTTTCAGCCTCAAACCTGGCTTCTAGTTCTTGCCTAAGCGAACCTAGTACTCTCCTACTATGGGGGGTTTTGCTTCATTTTACTTTCCTGGCATGAAAATATATTATTTCACATCTCAGGTTTTTCAAACAGCCTCCCAGACCTGCATCCACGCTTCTAAGTGAAAACAGTCTGGTATAGGGAGGTGTTAGATACTTACTACTTCCAGTGGAGTCTACCTTTATAAATTTTGTGACTGATTAGAAATAATAATAATCAATTTGACCCCATTAGCTTTTATTATAACAAAACAAGGAGAATTACTTTAGCCATTTCTTGCTCCAATTGTAATCTTCTGTTAATTTTCTGCTGGTAGGTCTTTATCACATTTTCTACATGTTGCTCCATGTAGAACTTGAAGGCAAAAGGTGAGTAGCTCTTTATTCGAGATTCTCGCTTTTCCTCATCTTTGCCATTTTTTCGCACAGGCACCGGAGACGTCTGAATCTGCTTTTTATCCTTGCTTGGTTTTTCAGCTTTAGTGTTCTTGCTGCTTTTATCATTTCGCTCACCGTTCTCCTCTGCCTTATTGCACGTTGAATTGGGGACTACACGGAGGGTCTGCTCTACGCCCATGCATAAGCAATTGATATCAAACTGCTCAGAGCTACCAGGAAGTAACAAATGCTTGGGATACGGTGGTGGTGGACACCGCAGTTCCTGGTTACCATAATCCACATCTAGTTGATAGGCATTAGCTGCTCCAACAGGTGGCACATGCTGCTCCATGATCTCCAAGCCTTCCACAGCCGGTGCCTGCGCAGGTAACCAACCAGGATGGGAAGGTCCCACTGCAGTCTGAGGCTCAGGTCTCATCACTCGCATGCTCTTCACTGGCTGGAGAATATGAGCAGATGTGACTGCTGTGATTGTATTTGGAGACGTAATTGACGGATCAGGTTTTCCTGAAGGAACCTGTCTTATAGACACTGTCACTTGTGGCTGTTGCTGGTGGTTGTTAAAGGAGTTTGTTCTGCTTGGCACTGTGGCATCGGGTCTGAAAGATACATGTTGCCGTGGAGATGTTTCTATTCCTGGACTTTGTAAAGAATCTCGGCGTGATGGCGTTGCTGCCTGCCACTGCTGAACTTGAGGATTATTCATGTCATAGAGGTCCATGTTTAGGCTATTTCTAGACGGAGTTAATAGATTTTGTGGTGGACTGTCTGAAAAATCATTAGCAAAGGCTGGACCTCTGGCTATCACATGCATTTGATGAGAAGAAGGACTTGTCTGTTTGTGATGAGAATGTGATATATACAGGCTTGCCGGTGCCTGCTGAAATGCATGAGCAGAATTATTCTGAACAACTGCTCCTTTATTTGGGAGACTGGTGTATCCTCCCTCCTGCTGCATCTTGTTTTGGAAGGACGGACTCCGCTGAACACCATACCCAATAGGTTCCCCCTGCACCATCATGTGCTGCCTACTGTAATGCTGGCTGTTGGAACCATGGGATGCCTGCAGCTGCAAAGCTGGACTGCTGTGATTAGCCACTGGATAATTAATCACAGAAGACTCGATATTTGCAGGGTATGTTTTCTGCTGATGGCTTGTTGGTGTGCTGTGAGTGCCTACTCCAGAGGGTCGCTGCACAGGACCATTCATAGCTGTAGACTGTGAAGTAGAGATTAAATAGTCCATGTATGGCCTTGGAACTTCAGTAAGCATATTTGCACCTTCTGCTCCAAAGCCTGTCCCTTCATACGCTGCATTACCAATCTGATGGTAGGACGGAAAAGATTCGTTTGATCCTTCGAAGCTTGGCCTGCGGGTTACATTATTTGGCACAATACCCTTTCCTTTATAAAAAGAACACAGAAGAATGTTAGGAAACAATTCAGGTGAACCAATTACTTTGCATTACTCATCCATCTATACATACATATACACACACGTATGCACACTTAGTATTGTGTTATAAAAACACCTTCCAAAATCTAAATTAAGCACTCGGAACATTTAAAGTTACAGGTGCCAAGTATTACTACTGATAACGAGCTACTGGCCCACAACACTGCTCATGCCCAGAATCATCAGGGAGTCCTATCAAATCATGAAAATAGAAGCACGAATTCCTTAACTATGAAATCATCAGATTACACTACAGCCTGGTTTTTAACGCTGGACCAGTATTACCAGTCATTACTCACAGACAGGAGGAAGCTACAGAGCAGGGGGTTAAGTACAGCAACAACGGGAGAAAAAAAGCTCCTGGAAGGACTGTCAAATGACTTAAAGTCAACATTACTATAAGCTACTAGGTCATCACATAGTCCACGTCTTCTATACAGTGAGCTCACTGCGCACTCTGAGGATCTGTTTATATCTCTCTGTTCCATCGTTGTCGTCAAAAATCCTTGTTTCCCTCCTTCATTTACAACAAAAGCATCATACAGTTTGTTCTGTATTCTTTCCAATGTGTTGGACACAGAGTATCCCCTCATATTACTCATCTTCCATCTGTTTGGAAGGCAAATCTTTCAGGGTGTCAACATGTTAAACTTAGCTTGAAGAATGTGCAGAGACAAGATAGCAGCATTCCTACAATGGAAGTGCTAATGGCACTTTTCACCAGTTCTTTGATCTGAGGACAAACTGCAGGTGTATAAAGCACTGGTTGTGCTAAAAAGACAACGGGAGACTCTGTGCTGTCACTATTTTTTTGTTCCCCTTCCAGTTCTTTAGCTTTCACAAATCACAGGATTTGGCCCGTTTATGCCTAAACAATTGCCTTTTAAAATCTTGACTTCACAAGGTCTGCAAGAACAGTTGTATTGAGCTAACAGGCTTGAACACTGGACTGCAAGCCCTTCCGTTTATTTGCATTACAGCATGTCCCAGCTGGGCCAGGTGCAGCACACCGGAGCAGAGCTGTTGACTCCTTGCCTTGACACACAAGCCCTGCTATATAAAGAGACACAAGGATGTGCACATTATTAAGACAGGTCTATGCACCATCTCTGCACTCTGAAGAGGCTGCCCCCACACTAAACGACACTTTCATAAGCAACACAATGATTTGAAATGGAAGCAAGTTGAACAAATAATCAGTGTTCTTGGCAGCTCTTTTTCCTATGATAAGACAAGGCTATGCTTACCGAGATTGTACTTATAACAGCACTCCCTGATAGCTCCTTTGTTGGGACACAGTGAGATGCACTGATGAGGCTGTGGCAATCCAAAGCATCCTAGGAAGTGGCTACTGTGGCCCAGAGGTGGGAGGCAGCCGTAAGTCCCATTTGTCATCTCTGATTCATGCTGAGCCTCAGGGGCAAACTGACTTTGTTTTTCCCTATCAGAGGCCATGAAGGAAAGTAGCAGCAATAATTGTCCTCCTTTAGGACACATACTTAGCCGTGCAAGGAATCTTGCTCATGTCGAGGGAGATACAATGACCACCTCCTAGATTTGTGTACCAGTAAGTCTGTTCTGGTCTGACGGAGGAATATTTGGATTTGTTGAGATACCAAACGTGGTAGTTGCAGATGATTTTTTTTTTTTCACACATTCCTACCCAACACAGTAACTGTTATGACTATCTCTTGCCTGTTTTAGATCAGAGTGTATTCTTAAGATTAATCAACTATACTCATGGCATCATCTGTTTTTATACATAACTCTCTGTCACACAGTAATATCTGGTAAGTTTTATTTGAGTCTTGCCAGTATGCTGAAACTCTTGTTAGCTTTCCTACTGAAGTTAAAGCAGGACAAAAATGAACAATTTGAAAATCTATTTCCATATACCAATAGACAGGATTCAAAACCAGAAGATTTAAATTCTCAAACTGCAAATGAAAAGTTCCCAAGTAGCATTACATGTTTCCTAATGAACTAGAGGAGACCTATGCTATCCTAGCACAAACAATACCATACCGAACAAATCAATACAATTTTGTGGCACCTCAGGCAGGCAAACATCAATTGCAAGATACTTAAGTTTTGCATTCTGTGCATCCTAAAAGCAACGGTGAATCATCACCTTGAAAGGTTAAGTATTCAAAACAGCTGCATGCATTGGAATGTTAAGAAAGCAAAACCAAATGCAAATGAAAGACAACTGAGTAATTCAAATGTTAGCCTAGAAAGATTTTTCAACCCTTTCAGAGGAAATGTATGCTCTTTAGGACTGGGTGTGTTCTTCCACTTTAAGGAATAAAGCCTTTGTAATATAAAGAAAAATACAGTTCAGTAATTCTGTCAAAGTTATTTTAAATTCTCCTTAAGGCGCAGCTGAGGCCACATTTATGCATGTATTAGGACAGAGCTCTCCAAATAGCAAACTGTCCAGTACTACTTTTTCTGTCATGTGGTCATGCTGCAGCGTAACACTCTTGGAAATGTTTTCTTAGGGTTTTCCAGAATTTCCCCGAATAATAAAAGAGGAATTCCGACAGAAAGGGCAGCTGAGCTGCTCCTTACACAGAACCATCATCCTTCCCCAGCACATCTGAAGCTCCATTCCTGAGAGTGACCTCCTAGAAAATGAGGTCCTTCCCTGTATGTGGCTACCCTCAGCATCCCCAGGAAAGAAGTGGCTTTATTGGAGACCTCCGTCCTGTCCAGGAATTTCAATTTGTAAACTGTAAACTTTCTCTTCCTCCGTTTTCCTCATCTCTGGACATGCCTCTCCATCAATTATGCCAAGTTTAACACCCTTCCCAACAAAGTTCTTCAATTTCATCAAGAGGCAAGAAGGAGGGTGCTGCTGAGGCGGCCAAGAAGAGAAATTTGTCATGTGGAAATCACTTGCACTCAGTAAACTCAAATTATGACTGCACTTACAGGTCTGTACTACTGTAATCAGATTGATTGAATGGATTTGTTAGCTTCAACTAGTCCAGCACAGACAAGAGCTTTAAAGTCTAAATGTTGCCACTGACACAAGAGAAGTTCCTTGTCCAACAAAACAGGCCCCTGACAACAGCTCTCTAATCTGCTCAACCCTTCGTCCACTAACCCCTCTGCAGCATGTAACACTGTGTGATTACACAGGTTCAGCCAGTCAGAGGATGGCTATTTGTCTGCTTGGCCAATTTTTGAAACTGAAAGAAGATAAATATACCAAACCCTATCCAAACCCGATTGTATCCTGATCACATATCAAAAGCATTCTGCAGTGCTGTAAGTGCTAATACCTGAATGGAAACAACTCTTCCGAGGCCTTTTGTCAGCTGTGGTCTGATGTTTGCTGATGAGGCATATGCAGAGCCCAAATCCTCCCTTTTGCTAACTTACATGAAACAGAACTGAAGCAGACTAGCAGGGATAAGTGGAAAAACTTCTGTTATCTTGGCCCAAGCTATTTCTACAGTGTACTTACAAGGATGTTAACATAAATGAATTCCTGGTATCACAACTCCATAGCAGTTACTTACGTGCAAGCTTTTACTTTGCAGTAAACTTGATATGATTAAGGTGATTTGCATGGAAGGAAAAATAGCTTTGTGTTTAAGAAGGTGGACTACAAATGCGCTCTTGCAAAGTAGGTGAGCTGTGTTCAGCTTCCAGCCCAGCTCACCTTGCAGGGCCATGTTCATGTCACTGTCTCCTACAAGGGTACTATAGAATACTGCCAATCCACTACTTCTAACCAGCAATGACCTGACTCTAAAAAATAGCTTATTGTAAGAAAGAAAAACACAATTTTTAAAAATGTCCATGCTTACCCGGTGAGGTCTGCTTAATTACACGTACTATCTGTTCATTTCTAGGATCCAAGTAGCTCATCTTACTGATAAACTCCAGAGCTGCTTCAATACTTCTGCTACCTGTCTGCTTCAGTGCTCGGACAGCCATCTCCTGTATAAAGCAAAACAAGACTTGAATCACATTGAGACAAAACACAAGCACTTTACTGCAGGCTAGAAAGCAATAAGCATTCTTAAATTTATAGAAACATTTTATAATTCAATGCAGATCACAGCTGCCTGAAGCCAAACAGACTCATATTTTGAAAACATGTGCATGCCTTATACAACTCAAAAATTAAAAGAAGAAAAAAAGAAAAAACACAACGTACCCAAACTCCGGCAATTAAAGAAGCATCAAATTGAAATGTGTACTTTAAGATTCCTTAAAATAAACTTTGAGTCAAATCTGGAAAAGGCAGCATAGTTTGACATAGGATGAAATGGAATGAAATATTTAGCTTTTGGTATTTGAGAGCATGTCTCTTAGTCACACCTGAACACAGTAAAAGCTTTAAGGTTTCACAGATGCCACAAGAAGCTACTTAGGCAGGGACTGATTTCTGCTGAGCAAATCCTGGCCCCACTAGAGTCAATGGGGAAGAAAGATTGCCGTTCTCAGTACAGCTGGGACATCATTCGCTATCCGTTTGGAAAATGACTAGCACACCAAACTGCATTTCACATTGTTAGTCTTTCTAGCTGTATTTTATTGGCACACACTCATCCATCACTGAGAAGTTAATATGGGTGCCAGACACGCAACCTGAAAATTAAAACTGGGGTAAATATGAATACTGTAGTTACACTATTCCAACACAATCATGGTTAGTGTCCCCTGCTCTACAGCCAGCAAGTCACGTTCTTCTGGAGTTTGTTTATACATTTACTTATAGGTCAGGTATATAGAACACCTTTCAACAATGACTCTAGCTTCTGGTTGCAAAGCAAAATTCACAAATCCTTGCAAGGCTCTGTGGCCTTTTCTGAAATGATGGCAAGTCTGAAATTCAGAGCTTTAATGCTGAATTACATCACAGAACTTCAGCCATCAAAAAGCCAGATACTTAGTTGAAAGTAGTTGCTGAGAACCTTTCTGTAATCACCTCCAAAAGGCAATTCATAAAACAGATATAACAAGAGCTAAACTGACCTTTGGTGACAGAAAATTAGAGGACTAATTTGAACTGGACTCCTAGCCCTTAGAAGGCTAAAGTTGGATTAAATGAATGTCACCATCAAGGACTTGCCTGCGTATGTCAGTATCCTATTATCTTGCCACTGTAGTGCCATTTTTAGGGGAATGCTGTCATCATAACCTGCCCACTGAGCACTGAGTCAGACGGAGTTTGTGCCTTCTTGGCTTGGCTTACCGACTGCAGATGTGACAGCTGGGTTGGCACAAGCGCACCGCTCTCCCCCGGGGCAGTTCTGCGCACGGGCTAACAGGCAGGCAGCCCCAACACGTACGGCCCTTTCCCATATCATCTGGAGCAAAGAGCAACTTTGCGCGACTGAACTGCAAGTACACGTAACATAGTCACTAATTGCTTCCTTAGCAAGGGAGGACCATCTCAGATGACACTAATTCGCACTTAGCGCAGAGCCACATGCTGGCACTTGGCATTTTGCTTTGCTTAGCTCAGTCCCCTCCTACTCCCCCCAAAATGGCAGCACTTTCTCCATTACTCAGAGGTTCTGCTTGGGGAATAGCTATAGCAAGTTTGAATATTTTTCATACAATTTATGACTCATAATTCATAGAAAGGCAATAGCTGGTTTCACATTTCCTATAGCTGAAATATTTCACTGGCATCAACACATTACTAAGGGCAATTTTAAATCAACAGAAAACTATTATGTATGATGGAAAGAATTTACCACAATGTTTTTTTCCTCTCTTTCTTTCTTTTTCCTTCTTCTGGATACATTTCTAAAGTATTAGCAAATTCGCATCCTAGTGCTCAGCATTCTCATCATCCAGGGACTCTGGGCTTTGCAGCCCAGTTCCACAAGGCTGCTAGCACACTCTGCCCATTTACACCAGCTGGATCTAGCCTTGGATCACAAGTCTTAAAGTTTCCTAAATCACATGTGCTCAATACGTAAGACCGAAAGATCTTTGGGCTGGCTTAGATGTTGGGTTTTTTTGGTTTTGTCTGCAGTAGAGTACCAAGAGAATAAATGCTTGGTAAGCAATTATATTAATGATTAATAAAACAGCCCATATAATCCACTTCTCCCTCTCTTAGCTGTGTTGGCTGTATGCAATTCAAAGGGGCTAAAATAAGTAATTTTTTAATCACCAGCACAGTGATATCATTTCTGAAAACACTCCTTTCCCCCCCACCACACTATGGCAGTACTTCCTACTCTTCTGCCATTGCCTATGTCAGAAAAGCAGAGTAGAAATGACACTGGACTATTTGAAGCTGCATGTTCTACCTTCAGCAGATATGCTAGGGGATTCATATTAAAACTTCAGTGGGAATAATGGGAGGGGAAAAGCCCAATACATTTCACTGTGGACTGTACAATAACCTAAGAGGGCCAGCAAGAGCTTGGGAGCAGCAGATGTGTCTCTGGCAATCTCGCCCCCGCAAGCCCCCAGTGCAGCAGCAGCCCTGTGCTCCAACGCACCACCTCTCATCTTTCATTGGGTCAGCACCCTCCAAAGGGTTTCCTCATTACATACCCTCTTTGCTTAGCATTTACATTACTGCTGGAAAAAATGAAGTAAGTTTTTTTTGTGGTTCAAAAGAACACCTGTGATTCCCCTGTACACCGTCCCATAGCTTTGGCCTTTTCCCCCATAGTTATCATGAGACATAAATAGCCCCGGTTTTTGATGCTGGTTTGCAAAAGCCTTTCATCATCTCCAAGCAAATGGAGAGTGACCAACAAAAAATAAACATTCCACATACAAAAGGAGAGGGTTTTTCTCAGAGGCAGATCACTTATACTCATAATTCTCCACCCAGGAGACAAATCTCTCTGGGGGCATGCGATACTCCAGGACAGTGGAGGGTAACATGAAGCTCCAAGCACTGTTACAGCTGGCCTTTGGCCTCCTCTGTGTTGCTCTTCCCATTGCCATCCTCCATGCCCACAGCTCTCTCCTCTCTGGCAGCCACATGAAGAGGCCTCCGCTCATTCCAAAACCTTTTCATTAGGGATGGGTAGCAAGCTGATGCATGAGGCTCATGGAGGGTGTGCTCTGTGCCCGAGGTGGCCGCTGGCTAATGGGGCATGGTGGTGGCCAGACAGACACTGGGTGAGGATAAAGTACACATCTACACTGACAGAGGCAGAGCTGTCTTGATTTTAAGCCGCTCTAAGGTAAGTAAAGTTTAGAAAGAGAAGGGAAAAAAGACCAGAAATGAGACACAAAAAAAAATCCACTCTGAGCTGTATCCAATGCCAAAACATTCAAGTAGGCATAGGATCAAATCCAGCTCCCACTGAGGTCAACAAAAATTTCCATTAACTGCAAGGTACCTGCATCAGGCCCTCCGCTTCGGATCGTTTCCTTTTCGCCAGGCCAAATGCTGTCAGCCGCAGTATGGTTTGAGAAACCTGGCCGCTGGCTGCGTTCTGCTAACACTACAGCCAGCTGTCAGGCTGCAAGGAGAAACACAAGCCACTGGCAACGCTCACATAAACCACAAGGGAACAGAGCGGTCCCGGCCCCAACTCATTCTTTGCATTCTGTGTATTCCCTTCGGAGGATTCATACATCTCTCCGTGCAGGGCTTTTATGCACCTTTT
The DNA here is from genome assembly GCA_013400535.1 of Scopus umbretta. Classification (NCBI taxonomy): domain Eukaryota; kingdom Metazoa; phylum Chordata; class Aves; order Pelecaniformes; family Scopidae; genus Scopus; species Scopus umbretta. The sequence continues at coordinate 16,591 of VZTL01074713.1, forward strand.
TGCTTCCAGGCATCACTAGCTGTTGGTGAAAAAATAAACTAGCAAAAGTAAAGGTGAAAAGCTACAAGGGAAAACTGTGCTTCTACAATTAACTCTAATAATTTTGTAATAAATGTTACAGCTGCAATATTAAAATGAGGTTTCAGTGGTCAGCTGTGGTTCTGGACAGATCTAATGGAAAACCAGTCAGGCCATGAACCACAAAGGAGTTATGAGGCAACTCTGCAGGATCACAAATTTGTGGGTTCACAGAGAAAAATGGGGAGGGGTGTGTTTCCCAGCTAGTTCCTACAGTGGGGCTACCCACACCAGACAGCTGCAGCATCAACATGCTCTCCATTATTTCCCCAGTCTCGTGCTGGTAGAAGGCAGCTTTCCAAGAGATTTCAAGATTTTGCTAGAAGGAAGGCCACCTTTGAGCTCAGATGCTCAACAGGGAAAATCCTTGTTTGATGGTAAACAGATATTTGGATGTGTGCATATACAGACTTCATCTCACTCTGTGCTCTGTAGGCAACGTGAAAGGCTTTCCCCATTTTACCCTCCCGCCTGGCTGTACTCCACCAGCATTGGCAGAGGCTTGCGTTCTTGCTGTACTACAGGGTTGTCCAGCAACATTTTTCATTCAGAAAGCTCCTCGTTGCCAAGAGGTATTTATCATCCACGTGAAGATTGCACAAGAGGTTACAATAAGTAAGACTTTTTCCCAAGAACATTGTGTCTGAAGGAGACAATAGGTCCTCCAAGATTTGGCAAGGGTAATTAATTGCTAACAACAGAAAAAATTAATTTGTTGCTTTCCATTCACATAGAAGGATGGGCGACAGATGCAGGAAACAGATACAGGTTCCCTGCGGAAGGAAAAAACCTAAAACTCATGCCAGAAGAGATGATCCAGAATTGATTATGAACCTTTCTGCGACAGCCCACCATTGTGGGAGTTTTCATTCATGATTTTAAACATGCAAAACCTAAGAAATTCAGGAAACAATGTGTACAATATGCTCTGTCAGGATTGCTGCAGCCCCACAGAACAGAGAACTTTACTTTGTAATAGTCTCTTTTGGTAATTATTCGCTAGTCGGACACTTCATCCAATTTTGTACTCTACTTTTGTTTTGCCTATTTTCAGGTTGCTAACACCAGGGGCTAAAGTTTGTCCACAAATTCCCGTGCCTATCTATAATCCTGATTAAAATATTTTAGCCACATAATTAAGAAGCTATCCTGAGAATCATTAGCACTCTTCAGTTTTAGTATATTAAAAAAGCAGGAGGAAATCAGCACTGGCAGGACCTACTGAGTGCCCACTTGCTTGCTGCAGGATCACTTAGTCCATTCATAAACCACGTAACCCATAACTAACAGAGACCTACCCCAAGGCTAGTACAGAGTTTTCTGCCTCCACTACTCCGGTTACAAAGCTCCTCCAAAGCTATACTGCTTTGGCAGTGATAAACCTCCCTCTTACTTTCAGCCTAAATTAAGCAGGATCAGTTTATTCCCTCTGCTTTTAGTTTTGATTGTCTTTTAACTTTGGCAGCTCTGCTGTTACCTACAGAGAGTGAGCCCCCTTCATCCTAAGGGATGCTTGCAGCTTCGCCTCCTGGGCTAAAGAAACCACATTATTTTAGTTTTCTCTTGTAAAACAGGCTCTTCATTCTCTTTATTGCTGTAGTAGCCCATCTCTGTATCAAGAAAGATCAGACTGGGACATGAATTCCCTAAGAGCTGCACACACCATTCTCCCTGATGTGCAAACAGTGGTGGAAAAGTTATCCTTGTGGTAAAGTCATTCCCTTCCTTTGTTGATTTCAGCACAGGAAGTTTGAGTTTGGGGCTTTAACCCCAGCTTTTAGTCCTTGTTTGCAGCATTTCTACCCTTTGTGCTCCTGAATTTATTTTCTGGTAGCACTCCAGCCCTTAAGGTGGTCCATTATTTTGGTCAGATGCTCCAGCCCTGCTTTGCAGTGACCCTGATTTCCCACTTCACATTGTCAGAGTACTTCCTTGCTCTCTTTTTTTT
>VZTL01074713.1:24003-38358 GCA_013400535.1 Scopus umbretta
TGATACACCAGTTTCTAACTCTACCAGAGCAAGTAAATCAAGCTAGATAGAATAGCAGTTCAGTGAATGTTTCATGATGAGTTTATTCCTCTTCATTAGCAGCAAGTGATGTGTTTGCTAATTTTATTGCTCACACGTTAGCCAAAAATGCATTTGGCTGGCATTGCATTTACAATAACACTATTTGTGTATCAAAGCATTTCTTTTCAGTGGCCACAGACACCAAGTTGAGTGCTTCCCATTGCTCTTCCTTCAACTATAAAGATACACACATATTGTGTTATGTATAAAAGAGGATTTTTACAAATATTCACAGAGCTTGCAAATTATTTCTTAGCCAAACTTGATACAAGGGACTGTAAACTGGGTATTCAGATGCAGCAAGATGAGTTACGAGGTTTGTTGTCCAGGCATAAAGCCCCAAAACACAAAAAAAGAATTGCGTGAAAGACTGGAAGAGCTTTTTGCACTGCTAAAGTCAGCTGTTCCCCAGAAAGTCACACAGTGCTGCAAATTTGCAATGCTTTAGTACTGTTTATTGCATTTCTCCATAGCCAATTCTACAAATTTAATTTTGCATCTATCCCTGTTAACGGTGCCTCTGTCATTTTTACTGAGTGCTGCCTACTTAAGGCATTAGAAGTTTCCTTATATTTGATAAGACTTTAACATTTAAAGAGTGATACTCCTCTCCCCTCCTTGTAACTTTATGTGTTTGTTTTTTTTTTTAAACTACTAAAACTTTCAAGTGGTGTTTTAAAACCTCTTCTCCAAGACAAGAACAAGTCAAGTGAAGTCAGTAAAATGAAGTCGCCCATTTGTATTCAAGGTCAAATACTAACATAATTTTCCAAACAAGGTTCAAGCATATTCCTGATATGGCCTTTAAAAGTTTAAGGAGAGTTTTAGTCCCCTTAATTTTTCTTTGGGGAGTACTTTACTAGAACTATAAAACCTCCAGGATATCTGGTTGGAATGCATTACCACTGAACTGTTCTCTCCTTTGAGGATTTATACCATAATGGGACCCCAACTGACATCAAGCAGTAATGCACAGTCAAAAAGAAAAAAAAAAAAATCCAAGAAATATAGATCCATTGTGAGACAAATGAAGGCTACTTCTCTCTCAGCCTCACAGTCCAACACAGCACGTCTCACGTGACTGAAGAAACATCTGGGTTTTATCTTGAGATTCCTAATATTTTTCAGTAGACACATATACACACAGAACGCAAGTGTGCCAGGCAAGACAATTTGGCATATTTATTGTTCAAAGTGCAAGAATATGCAGAACTCTTACGTACAATATTATTTAAAAAAAAATTGTTGGCATTTTTGAATTTTATTTATTAATTGTAACATTAGCATTTTTTTAAAAAAATCTCATTCAGAAATATAAAAAAGGCATTCAGCTTTTAACATTTTAAAATCAATATGCTCAACCTGGTAATACAATATACTCAAACTCTGCAGCACTAGGGATCTCATTAGACATTTTCCAGAAGTCTCCATGCAGCGCTTAGTTTCATTAACTCTATCAAATACACATGTATAACTTCAGGTCCAAAAGTAAGCATTGCTAAACACCGCTGACTGCCACTTAATGATTTTTTAAGACTACAAAAACACCCCTTTGTACTAAACGCTTGATATGACTGCTAGTCACTGCAGCCTTCTGCAGTTTCAAGATAACACTCTCAACTCTACCAGTGCTAGAGGCAAAAAAGAAAAAGAAAAGAAAAAAAACCCAGCTGGATAAAATATCTTAAGGTCAGGCTTTTTACATGTAAAGCAGCCGCAGCAAAATTATTCACATTCTTAGCACATAGCTGACCGGGACAAGATTCCACAGAGAGGCAAACAATTCCCCCAAGAGAGCAGCTGCATCTTCCTCAGCTCGGAGCTACTGGGGGGAGGAAGAAATGCCCACTGGGGTCCCCAAAAGTGACCAAGAGCAGGAAGAAAATGAAAGACTGCTTCTGCTCCTTGGTAATGCTTCACACGACTGCTCCTTTTCTGTGCTCAGTGAGAATAAAAAAGCATTTAAATAAATAAATAAATGGCCAGTTGGTAACACACACTTTGATCAATGTCCTAGAGGAACCTTGTAAGCAGACACCCAAGACCAGTTAAACATAGAAGAGTAGGGGGGAAATACTAGACAACATTGAACAGAACAACTGAAAGGAATAGTCATCCGGCTTTGCCTTTATTGCATAATTATTTTCAGCAGTATCTTTTGAAAGTATAAAACCATTTCTTTCTAGGTTTCCACGATATCTTTCTGAAATTGTCCTTTTTTGCCTAGAATTTCCTTAGCAGTATCTTGAGTCAGATCACCCTGACGTTATTTCCGTTGGCTACGGGCCAAGTGGCACACTTTAATAGTCAAGACACACAGTACTGAAGAAGCATCTTTCAGGCTCCACTCCATTTATGTGGAAAGGCTGTGATACGTATTTTGGGTTGTTGTAAGAAAAGAAATCCTCTTGCAAGATCCCCCTCAATGCCATCCCCTTAACATTAGTATCTCCTCACAAACCTGCCATTAGCCATCAATATAATCAGCCACAGCAACACGAAAAATGACATATTGCTACTTGCAGTGTTCATAACTTAGTATTCACATACTATCTTCCAGCTGCAATCATGTCAGCAGAAAACTACTCCCACCTTGTCCCTGGCGGCCTGTCACTGCTCCCTGTGCCCGAGTATCACCTGCTTCCCTCTTGCCTGACCACACTGTGGTCTGCTCGCCGCCAAAGACAACTGCCTTAGCACAGAGCTATGATTCAGCTGGTAAAGCCAACTCAGCCCATTTTGACGCAAGTGAGCTAGGGTTAACTCCAGCAGCAGCTCACTGGGGCAGTAAGACCTGGGTGAGAGGAGAGAGACAGTACTGAGCAGATGGCCGTCTCTGAAGCACAGCTGGAAGGAGGAGAGCACGTGAGCACCGGCTGAGCTTTCTGTTGGCATTTCCTCTGATGGAGGTTGACAGCCAAGGCAGCTGCCACCGCTCTCAACTTCTCTGCTCCTTTCTGTGCCCCCTGCTGTACCCCCCGATTGTGCTTGTGTCCCTCCCACCATCCCCAAAAAGTTATTTTTAACCTGGATCAGTTCCCTTGATCAGTCACCCCTCAGCTCCCCAAACGCTGTGCTGGCACAGCTTGCGGGAGTGAACCAGGGAGGAAAGAGTGAGAAGGCGGGCTGCTCTGGCAGCATCACTGAAAGCTGCTCTCCTGGGGCCCCAGCCCAGGGGTCTCCTCTCCTTTCTTCACGCCAATTCACAAACTTCCCAGGTGAATGGGATATGCTTGTGATATCTCAGACCAACGGAAGACTAAGGAAAATACGGGGCCACTGCTGAATGAGGTGGGTGCCCTGGTGACAGAGGATACAGAGAAGGTGAAGTTACTGAATACCTTCTTTACTTCAGTCTTCACTGCTAAGGCTGGACCTCAGGCATCCCAGTCCCTGGAGGTAAGAAAGCAAGCCTGGAAAAAACAAGACCTTCCCTCGGTTGGGGTAGATCAGGTTAAGGATCATTTAGCAAACTGGACACCCACAAATCCACAGGCCCCAACAGAATGCACTCACAAGTGCTGAGGGAGCTGGCAGATGTCATTGCTGAGCCACTCTCCATCATCTTTGAAAGGTCCTGGAGAACAGGAGAGGTGCCTGAGGACTGGAGGGTAGCTAATGTCACTCCAGTTTTCAAAAAGGGCAAGAAGGAGTACTCAGGGAACTACAGGCCGGTCAGTCTCACCTCCATCCCTGGAAAGGTGATGGAACAGCTCATTCTGGATGTCATCTCTAAGCAAGTGGAGGAAAAGGTTATCGGGAGTAGTCAACATGGATTCACCAAGGGGAAATTGTGCTTGACCAATCTGACAGCTTTCTATGATGGCATGACCAGCTGGCTAGATGAGAGGAGAGCAGTCAATGTTGTCTACCTTGACTTCAGCAAGGCTTTTGACACTGTCTCCCATAACATCTTCACAGGAAAGCTCAGGAAGTGTGGGCTAGACGAATGGACAGTGAGGTGGACAGAGAACTGGGCGAATGGAAGAGATCAGAGGGTTGTGATCGGCAACGCAGAGTCTAGCTGGAGGCCTGTATCTTGTGGGGTTCTCCAGGAGTCAGTACTTGGCTCAGTCTTGTTCAACTTACTCATCAATGACCTGGATGAGGGCACAGACAGTACACTCAGCAAGTTTGCTGATGACAAAACTGAGAGGAGTAGCTGATGCACCAGACGGCTGTGCTGCCATTCTGCGAGACCTGGAGAGGCTAGAGAATTGGGCAGAGAAGAACCTGATGAAGTTCAACGAGGGCAAGTGTGGGGTGCTGCACTTGGGAGGCATAACCCCATGCACCAGTACAGGCTGGGGGCTGACCTGCCGGAAAGCAGCTCTGCAGAGAGGGACCGGGGAGTCCTGGTGGATGACAAGTTGACCATGAGCCAGGATGTGCCCTTGTTGCCAAGAAGGCCAATGGTATCCCAGGGCACATTAAGAGGAGTGCGGCCAGCAGGTTGAGGGAGGTCATCCTCCCCCTCTACTCTGCCCTAGCAAGGCCACATCTGGAGTACTGCACCCAATTCTGGGCTCCACAGTTTAAAAAAGAAGAGGAATTACTAGAAAGAGTCCAGAGGAGGGTTACAAAGATGATTAGGGGACTAGAGCATCTCTCATGAGGAAAGGCTGAGGGAGCTGGGCTTGTTTAGCCTGAAGAGAAGACTGAAAGGGGATCTTATAAATATCTTAAGGGTGGGTGTCAAGAGGATGGGGCCAAACTATTCTCAGTGGTGCCCAGCGACAAGAGGCAAGGGGCACAAACTGGAACATAAGAAGCTCCAGCTGACCATGAGGAAGAACTTTACTTTGAGGGTGATAGAGTACTGGAACAGGCTGCCCAGAGGGGTTGTGGAGTCTCCTTCTCTGGAGGTACTCAAAACCCTCCTGGATGATGTCCTGTGCAGCCTGCTGTAGGTGAACCTGCATTAGCAGGGGGGTTGGACTAGATGATCTCCAGAGATCTCTTCCAACCCCTACCATTCTGTGATTCTGTTTTTCTTTTTTCTTCTTTCTCTATGCTGCCTTAAGAAATTTTTTAATTGCAGTATTTTGTGTGTTGGTGTCATATTAGGTTTAACAAGCTAATCCCTCTCTTATTTCTGCAGTTATCACCTAATATTTCAAGGCAACAACAGGACATTTTTCAGAAATACATTTGATCATCTTAAAAAAGATATAGCCAAGGGGAAACAGTCTTACATGACAGGCTATAAATCAACATGTTAGACAAGTCATTTTAAACCACAGGAGGAAGAAAAAAAAAGATCTCACTGTATCAAGCCAATAAAAACCCTGTAACACTGACTCTAGAAGATATTGGACCTATTCCAGAACAACTCTATTTCTTAGGAAAATACAGTATTTTGAACTCTAGAGAAGTCTGAACACGATTAAACTAAAACAAAGGAGAGGGAAGAAAGTAGAGCAGAGGACATGCTTCCCCTCATCCTTCCTCCACATTTGAAGTCTGAGGAGGAAGCTTGGGAAGGCTCAAGCAGATAAAGAAACTGTTCCCTTGACCAAATCACACAGTGTTGACACATTTGCTTACTAGTTCCCAGTAATCCTGCAGTAGATCAACATTCCTCACCTCCCTCTTTCAAGCCTTTACTCAAACTATTAGGAGACCGTTGTTTTCCAATGCTCTCAACCCATGTCACTTGATAGGAGAACAAATGGCAATTGTTTTTCAGGCTTCATTATTATTACAGCACACACTCAGTTGCATGAATAATATTCAGAGACAGCAAGATTTCTTCTGAGATCTTTAAGGTGCAAAAGATTAAGAAACCAGTAAGAGACAAGTAATCACTTTTCTTCCTTAAGAAAACATATTCTTAAAAGTGAGGTCTACAGCAAAATCACGCTGGACAAAATTTTTCTCAAATATTTCAGATGCAGAATGAAACCTGGCCAGCGCTTTGGCGGGATAACACTAGTAGTAACAAGCACAATGCTACACGGCCTGGAAGGGAGGCTTCATAATACAGCATCCCAGAAACTAAGATTCATTGATGTGCAGTAGTGCACTGGTGAATGTCTCAGTTTCTGGATGAAGGAAAAAAAATATAGTTTCTGTGTACCTGTTCTATAAAGCTGCCAAAGGTAAGGATGTATGTCTGGTTAGGCAATCAAGTTCCAAGTTCCTAAATTTCCCCTACGAAAACTGGGTGGAGACAGTACTCCTACTGGTTTCTAACCTGTGTGCCTGTTGCCAAGTACTGTTAAACAGATGTCATTGCACCACACCGCACTGAAGGTTCATGAGAAAAACTGTGTTCATACTCTTTCAGCATGCCAAGCCCAAAACAAAACTAAACCTCCATGGTAATGATACGTGGAGACGGTCTCTGTATTTTGATGATCGAGTTCATGCAACACCAATAAACTCCGAGAGGTTGTCTTGGACTAATTTCACAGCTCCAGAGGACTCTTTCCTCACTTCTACTGTGTGTGCATCTTTCTTGGGCTCCTGTATGTGTGCAGGCTGCCTTGGATGATGCTGTGACAGGCAGAATTAAAGATACAATGATTCTTGCATAGCAGTGTTCAAGAAGACACTCTACTTCCAAGATCAACATCCACTTCCCATAACAAGCACTGCAACTCTTTATTCCTTTTTTCCAAGGCATCCATCAGCTCTTAAAATTGTCAACATTATGATTAATTATTTTTAATCACACTTTCCATTATCTGCCACCACCTTCAGAGACTAACCACAGAGGCCAAGGCTAAGCAAGCTTAGAAGTATGTGTGTGTATACATATATACACACATATAGAAATATGTGTGAAAATCTGAATTTAGGCGATTTTTTTTCCACAACTGAAATTTGTAGGATTTTTGTTCCAGAACATGCAATATCTGAGATGTTGGAACTATCCAAAGTACTGCCATGCAAAGAAAACAGTAATAGTCATAGTAGTTCCATATGCAGACCATTACTTGAATGACTACAAATGATTCTTGAATACCAATTTTAATAGTCAGTTTTCAACTTTCAGCTCATCTCTGCAAAAGGGTAGAGCTAAGAATCTAGAGTGGAAGTAACCTAACTTGTAATAATCTGACAGCCTACATCTTAAATAGGATCTATATCCTAAATGGCAACTGAGCTTGCAGTGCGTATTACAATTCTCCAATCTAAGCAATCTATCTGCCAAGCAACTCCCACGTTCTTTCTAACCTGAAGTGTACGGGCTGCAACATCCCACCAGCTGACTACTCGTTTACTCCTGCTCTGAACATTTACCCACATTTTCAATACAACCCCAAGCTCTCCTTTTGAAGAACATTAAGTAAGCAGACAGTAAGAATGACAGAGAGATCTATCCAAACAATAAAACCACTAAATATCATTATCCTTTTATCTTCTCTGTGCTGCAGCCTTCCTACATCCCTACCCTAGGAACATCCTTTAAGGTTATATATCAATTCATGTAATGTCTTCTGGGTAGAGACCTCATTTTTTGCAATGATGTTGCACCACACAGCTTTACTGCAATGCTAATATAACAGTGGCTTTGTATTTGATTATCACTGTAATGGAGCAATGCAAATGTGGAACCCAAGGTGAACAGTAAAACTCTTGTTAGCAATTTACACTGGTAACATGATCCATACCACACCAAGCTTTTTACAGTTTCTAACATGCAGGTCATAGACCAAAAATCCTGTTCTGTCAGGAGAGGTACCATCATGTTTTCCTATAATGTCATTACAAGTGCTTGGAAAACTCTTGTGGACACCAGCAACACAATTTAGAGAAGAAAGAAGGAAAATACCAGGTATGCTTCGAATTACAGGAATATCTTAACTGGTTATTAATTATTACATATAGCTGGGTTTAACTGTCCATGTAATCTAAAGTCCAAGCTGCCGATGTTAAATGGATTTGAACAGATTTCCATTTAAGGCCCATATGTGTGCCAAAACCCAAGTCTAAGTAAATGGACTTAGCATGTGGGTGTACTAGCGGAACTGGAGGACTCTTTTACTGCTCAAAATAAGCAGCAAAGCTCTGGCCTGATGAAATCAATAAGAATTTTACTGTTGATTTCAATGAGGACAGAATTTCAGCCTGAGAATCTTCATCTTCCAGCATGGTGGGGCTGGGGATATGGTCCCAGTCTAGATATACGCACAGCTGATCTGCAATCCCAAACACGCTATTCTTCCCAACTTTCTCATCTCACTGCATTCTGCATAGCAGTGCTCAGAGACCCGAGCCAAGCTCTACCAGAAACTCCAATTGTGTAGGCTCTTCACATTTTGTCTCCTGACCCAAGCGTCCAAGGGACCCTCTGTCCTGGCAGGTGGGGTCTGAGGAAGAACACCGTTACTCAGTAGCTGATGAAACGAAAAGGCCTCCCCACCCCCCCAGCACTTCCTGCAATGCTCCATACACTAAAGTCATATACCACTACAAGCTGGATCGCAGCTCAGTGCATTCCACTGCACTTTGTCACGCTTCCCTGACCGATACTATGCCAAAAATGACTAGCTTTAACAGTTCTCTGGTGAATAAAAGAGCTTTTGCAACTCTGAAACAGAGCTGAGTTTTTAATTCATGTTAAATCTGCTTTTCTGTTCTGAAGGAACATTTTTAATGCTGCCTTTAATTCTCCTTCTGTGCTTTTTTTCTTACTGCTGTAGTGACTTTTGTGAAGATAAAGGGAAAATTCAAGCTGACTAGTTTTTAAAAGCCTTTAAGAGACCTCTAAAACATGCCTGAAGGAAGCAAAAATATGAACTAGCAAAATACAAAGATGAAAAAGATCAACATCATGATCGTATAGATCTAGAAATACATGGCAATGAGCCAGGAGATTCACAAGACAGCTACCACAGAGAACAAAATCCAAAGTACAGCTGGACTATCTAAACAAGCATAGAGCAACATTATCCAAGATTTACACATTTACTGTTTATTTACTCAGTACCCAACTGAGCACAATCTTGTGGAATAATACAGACTGCTCCTGCAAACATCCCTTCTAGTTAGATTCTCTGAGCACTTACAGACTATGCCCTAAGAAACTTTCCTTTGTAACCTTGTATTCAAAACCCATGCCTACAATTACCAAAAGAACACAATTATAAGAAAACTGTAAAACTAACATAAGTACTTAACAGAGCAAAGTTCTCGTTCTGTCAATGCTTGGCTCCCTCCCATAGCAGAGGAATACCAGCATGTTACATGTGCACCCAAAAAAGGATCCCACTTCTCTCCAAGCCAGTTAGCTTTGCTCAGCACATCAAGAACTGTTGCCGGTTCCAGCCCATTTTTGGAACAGAGGGTTTCACTATCCAACCCCATCTCCAGTCTGACCTGGAAATATGCCTGCCCCGATTGCCACTCACGTATGGAAATAATAAAGCTATTTTTACATGAAAAGCAAATCCTTTATTTTCCCAAAAGCAAGAACAGCCATTGCAACAAGCATAGAAGCCAGGCGTTTAGAATAGAGGAGGGTGTTACCTACAAGTACAAAAAGCAATTAAGCCTTGTGAGCAGAGCATGTGGGCAGGATGAGGGGTTAAGCATGACTTTAAGACAGCAAGCACACAAAAAACACTGAAAAGAGGGAAGAGGGGCGGAGGAAAGCAAGGTAACCTGGAGCTTTTAAATTCAATAGGCTGGAAAGGTGGGGAAGACATCTCTCCTCCTCTGCAGTGCCTGCCAGCTACAGCAAGCAGCAGTCACTCACTGTTGGGGGGCACTTCTGGGAACCCCATGCTGCTTTCCCTGGTGTGCAGGGAGCAGCTCTAGCTCAGGCTGCTGTTTGTTCCACGCTGCAGAGCTGAAGAAAAGGGACTTTCCTAACACCCAAGCGCAAGCCCTCACCGAACACACACTGACTTCGGTCATGCGGGCAGCCTGGGGGCTGAGAGACCAAAACAGCACTTCACTGTGTATTATTAGGATTTTCATCCTCAAAATCTACATTCAATTTTCAAGGCACATACTTCATTAGCTCTAATGTTCCTCCAGTTAAAACAACCAGTTTGCTACTAATGGCTGAACTCAGCACTACCAGCTCTGTGACCCAATCGCCCTCCTCCCCAGGTAAATGCCAAATATCATCCTCCTGTGCTCACACATCCAGTCCCTGCTTTTTAGCAGGGGCATCATCCTTGTTACGCTTCCCGTTTGATTGTCAGTCACCACTTTCTTGTCAGAGTTTAAACCTCAGCAGTAATACTTCCTCTATCCATTGGCTGCCATGATCTGAGAATCACAAAAAAAAAAAAAAACAAAAAACAAACAAACAAAAAAAACCCCAAAAACAAAAGGGGAAAGGGGAGTAAAAATTAGTTCCATTGAGCCTCTTCCCAGACTGGGAAACCACAAAACTACTATGTGAAAGTGGCAAAACAAACCAGATATGTGGTCTAGTGGCAGGGTTTTCCTCAAATTCATGGACTCAAAACTTTGTGTGCAAGGAGGGTTGATGGTGCCCTGCTAGTTTGACTCGGGGTTTTGTCCAGCGCTGGGCAACAGTCCTATTTGAAGGTAATGGGAGAGAAGAGAAGGTAGTTTTATGCATAGCTGAAAGTAAGATATCTGGCCTCCCATACATGCTGGGCTAATGCTACAGCTGCTGTTGTCTGGCCCACGTAGGACAGGGTGATGACCGAGTTCAAACCCCAGTACACAGTGGACAGCTTGGGAGCAAAAACCCTCCTCCACAAGGCAAGAGGAAGAAAATGGCTCTTTGCAAAAAAACAAAGAATCCTGTTAAAAACATAGTGCTGCTATTTGCTCAAAATAGCATTCCTGGAGATGCTGAACACATAGCAGGACATTCTGACCTTCCCAGGCATCTGGGAGAAGGCAGCTCTACCTCCAACACCAGAGCTCTGCTGCAGACTGTACTTCAGCTCAGACTCTCCTCTGCCTCCTGAGCAGAGATGTTCCAGGCTCAGGAGGCAACAGCTTCTCCCTGGCAGTAAATCTCAGCACCCATTTCTGCATAACTGTAGAACAGGGCCTGCAACAGCAAGTTCTCAACCTCCAGCAGCTTCTAATGCTTATGAAGCACAGGGAAGTTCCTGGAAAAGTGGGACTGGTTTGTTAGAGAAGGTTTTACAGCACCAAAGTAGTACTGAAAAATACTTTTTCTAGGTTACTTTCATGTGGCTAAAACCCCTGAAGGTTCATCTCAGTAAACAGAGAGATGGGGGTAGGCGCAGGCACACCAACGTAAATGAAAATTCTTGTGGCTTGCTTTAGAATTTGCTGGCACTTCCCAGTGAGGTCCTGCTTTTGTAGTATGGGGAGCTGGCTCGCCATGTGCCCTGGCAGAGACTGATGACTTTTGCCTGCTTGTAAAGTCCTTCTAGGCTCTATGTCTTTGATTTGCACTGTTGAGCACCGCACCACCACCTTCTCTCCACCATTTGCACAACTGCAACATCACATACATGTTTCACAGGTTCTTCATAACACACCATTCATAACACACATAACATTCAAAAAAGCACTCAATGAACTTAGTGCTTGCATTAGGGAACATAATATAAAGGTTTTCAGAATGGGAAGGATGGCCAAGGTGCAAGAAGTGACCACAGGAAGGAGGTAGAAGCGAGTTTTCCAGAATAGCAACTGCTGGTACACTTGACAGAAGAGAGAATTCCACCCTGCCCCATCACACAGCCAGCTGGTCACTAGCATGTCCGGGCAGCACACATTACACAGGCAATCAGGGAATCATCTAAAAGCATGATCAAGATACTGGGCTGGACAATCAGAAAAAAAAAAAAAAAACACACCAAAAACAAGCTCCAGCAAGGTGGAATACACATCTCTGGAGAAAAATTATTCAGCACTTGTTTGAAGCCAGGACAAAGAAAGCCCAATATGGAGTGGATTTGTCTTCATTTAAAGATCTCTGTCATATGGCCACAACTTTTTATATTTTTAATTGGGATGGCCAGAGCTTTTTTTCTCTTTTTGTAAACCAGGATACCCTGCACATAATAACATTTCCAAGGTTCCGGTCACATTGATTAAATTAGATTTTATGCACTTTGATCAGGCTGACATCTGGCAGGGAGGTGGCATGAACACAGTGACTGTGGCAAAGCTGGAAGTACAAATGGGACAGGTGGCTAGTTTAAGCACAGACTATGGAGTCCTGACACTGAATGGAAGAAAAGATGCAGAAATGAAAATATACGGGGTGTGCTGTCAAAGTCACATTACAGTTGCTTCTATAATTCTTCAGGGTCTCACATCAAATCTAAAAAATAAGGTTGACGTCTATAGAAGAGTTCTTTCTTAATAGTTTGCAATGATTAAAAAAATAATTGATTTAGGGTATTCAGAGGCACATGGAAAAAAGCATGTAGGAGGTGTTGAATATTAGTCATCCAAACCAATGGAGCAGAAAAACAGTGCAACACGACCACAGGTAAAGGAAGGTATAGACTGGAATAGCCTTGAAGACAGAACAAAACAAACAGGGAGAGAAGGAAGCTGCAGAGCAGCAACAGTATCTCCAAGCCTGTGCTGACATTTTCTTCTGGTTTGAGATAACCCACATCCAACAGATTCATAAATGGTGGACAAAATCCAAACCTAACCTCATAAAGACTTATACAGAAGTAATTTTACACTGCTAGTTGTCCTACTGAAGTCAACCTCTTTGAAGAGCAAGAACTTAACTATATTATCACCTAGTATCAGCAGTCTTCTTTCTGGCATTTTATGTGCATGAGGAGTAATACACTGCATCTTTGCATGAGTTGGCTGAAATGAGTAATTTACAAGTCGTGCATTAGAGTAACAAAGGATATAAAAAACAGTCGCAAAATGGTCATTCAAGCAATCTCCATTTAAATATCAACACTTTTCCATTTACATTTAGTTTATATTTCTTTACGTGTATAGAAGACAATATATGTCACAATAACAGTTTCACATACGCACAAATACACTGATAACAATTAAAGACAAAGCAGCACAGAACATAGTTATTTTCACAGGCTGTCCCTGCCATAGCTGTTACCTGATTCACAAAGTTGCAGGTACACAGTGTACTTTGGCGTCAGCCTTCTGAAAATTAACTGACCTAGAAATAATTTTTTTTAAAGTCTTTTCATATCCTCTCCTGTTCTCTTCATTCTTCACCTCCCTAGGGAAATATTTTTAATTGCTTGGATTCAGTTAAAGTGAAGGGCACAAGTTTCTCATCAGGAAAAATCCATCTCTTGCACTGCAGGGAAGCAGAACACAGCCTCAAACATTAGAATCTTGTTTATTTAAGACTGAAAAAGAAATCTTCAGCGCAGTACCAAATCCTATGGATTAAGTTATTTGCAAACAGTTGGTACCATGCAAACACTGCAGTTGTCACAATGCATATATGCACACATGCATCTCTTGGGCAAAACCTGATTTCTACATGTCAGTTTGTATACAGGAAGTGCCAGTGCCAGTCCAGGACAAGCCCACTAGAACAAAACGAGTTTTACTGTGATGCAACCATAGCTGGGTGACCCCATCAAGATCCAAGCTGACAGAACCACCTTAGCAGAAGCCACATGGTATCAGGGGACCCATCAGCTGCCTAGTAACATGTAGTGAAAAATACTCCAGAAGCAATAGTATTTTGGGTGCCCAGCAGCAAATGTGTAGAGCAGGCAGACATCAAGAGGTTGACTGGTTGACTTTCACCAGGCTTTTATTTAAGCATCTTCTGAAGATGGGAAATTGGGATCCCTCTCAAGTCTGGACAAGACAAGGCTGCTGCTGCTATGGTAGGAGAACACCAAAGACCACAATGCCACAGAGACTTCAGCCTCTATTATGGTAATCAGAAGCACTGTTAAATTTAATTTTTTTTTTTTCCAAAAAGCTAGGGAATGATGAAAACCTAGAAATAAGGACCAGCATTTTCTAATCTAAGTCTCAGCTCCAAGCAACATAAAAATGCCAGATCTAAGCTACACACACAATTACATTCCGAACATAAGCAGAAAGAATGCAAAAAGTTGAACGTATTTCACATGCCATACATATGACTTATGTAAGGCCCAAATCAACACAAACATCTGTAGCTTTAAGCAAACAGACAGGGTGTCTGTCCCTCCTAGAATTTACTAGCATGAACTATGCTTGTTCCAGAAGCACCTGATTGTAAAACATCTACTCTAGAGCAGCTATATACATAGTGAGGCAGCTTGCAACCCAGCCAGAATTCTTTCCTAAACCAAATAAAGGAAAGCCTGGGCCTGCCCAGCTATTCATTAAGAGAGATTAAAAAAAAAAAAA
>VZTL01074713.1:51759-66537 GCA_013400535.1 Scopus umbretta
CCCACCCCACCTCGCCACGCAACCCCGCCGCTGGGCTTCGGGGCGGCTGAGGCGGGGGGCGAGGGGGGGAAACCTGGAGAACAAGTCTTGTGAGGAGCGGCTGAGGGAAGTGGGGTTGTTTAGTTTGGAGAAGAGGAGGCTGAGGGGAGACCTTATCGCTCTCTATAACTTCCTGAAAGGAGGGTGTAGTGAGGAGGGTCTTGGTCTCTTCTCCCAAGAAACCAGCGATAGGATGAGGGGAAATGGCCTCGAGTTGCGCCAGAGGAGGTTTAGATTGGACATTAGGAAAAATTTCTTTACTGCAAGAGTGGTGAGGCATTGGAACCAGCTGCCCAGGGAGGTGGTGGAATCACCATCCCTGGAGATGTTCAAAAAAAGTGTGGATGTGGTGGCACTTTGGGACATGGTTTAGTAGACATGGTGTTGGGTTGATGGTTGGACTAGCTCATCTCAGAGGTCTTTTCCAACCTTAATGATTCTGTGATTCTAAATGGCGCTGCCTCTGCTCGTTGAGGTGAAAAGGGTTGAGGTAGGCCGCTTGGGGGGGCGGGGGTGTCCACTTGCTGGATGCCCCAAACTCGCATTAAGCGTGAGTTTTGTGGTGATAATCTTCTATTATTGTTCCTTCTGTGCTGAACTAAAACCACACACACGCAAAGTGGCAATGCCTAGCTGGGCTTTGTTTTTGGTTTCTGGTTTGCTTTTTTTTTGTCTTTGGGTTTTTTTGGGGGGGTTACTTACATTTCACATTTTCTGTCATGTCAAGGGGACTATGAGGTGTTGGAGGAAGGGAACCAGGGAATTCCCATCTGGATCAAAAATGCAGACCCAAGCTGCAAAGGATTTTTGGATGCAAAAAAATCCAAAGGATTTTGGGATGCAAAGCTTGTGTTTGCCCTTGTTAATGGATGGAGCTGCCTGGATCTGAGCCTGTTTTTCATGAAAGTAGGAATATTCTGATTTTAGATATCTCTGTGGTCTTCAATAAAGACAATTATCAATGAGAAATAATCCCCACACGCACAAATACAGCAATGTTTGGATCCGGGAGGCTGGCTCTGACCCCTCAGCATGACAGATACTCACACTAGCCATAACCAGAGAATACTAATACAGAGTAAGAACCATAAGAAAGTAAGCTTTCCTATATATGTATATGCATATATCTATATCGATAACATGGAAGAAGCCTGCAGACCTGAAATAAAACTTCAAAATTCTTGAAATTCTGTTGCAAAGCTGGGAGGCGCTTACTGTAGCGGCGCTCTGTTTGGCAGGGAAAACATCAGTCCTGCAAATGCTTAAGACACATGGTTGTCTTTAATCACACGACTAGTCCCAGTGTCTTCAACAGGACTGAGAGCATGTGTATAGAGAAGTCCATGCATAACTGTCTTTCCAGGATGGCAGCTATATTTACAGCCTTTTCCAAGCCATGGGGACTATTTTTGTGAGTAATATTACTCATGGACAGTGCTATCTAAGGATATTTCTCTGAGCTTGGTTATCATAATCCTTTTTGGTTTTTTCTAAATACCTTCCATGCAAACTGTCAATAGTGCTTATAAATTACGCTGGTTTGGGAGCAGAAGGGGACGAATGTTAAGTGACTGCCAATGGAGTGCTACATTTCATGAGAAAAATGCGGGCTGGTGCACAGAAATTGTTTAGCGTCTCATCTGAAGGCAGCCAGTTACTGTGTATAAATTACTGTTGGAATTTCAGTAGTGTTGTTGACTGGAATATATTGTGGGGCGGGGGGGAGGGACAATCTCCAACTCTTGGGAGCTAAAGAAACCCATCAGGTTCAGGGCGGATTCCAACATTGGCAGAATATTACAGGATAATGTGATTCATTTTGCAGTCTTCAAATACCTGCAAAACTGAAGTAAATTTTAAATGATATGACAGATGCAGCATGGCTTCATTTTCTGAATTACTGCTGTGCTTACCCGATGAAGCATAGCAACATGATTGCCCAAATGAGAGATTGCTCAATGGGTTGAGACCTTTTCCCAACAAAGTTCAGGCTGATTTAAAGGAACAGCATTGAGATAAAAATTGCTTACTCTGTGCTAGTTTGCTCTTTTGTAAAATTTGGTTGTCATCCACATTCTTACATCCAGGTAAAACAGATCTTCTTGTTTATTTTTCTCCTTTGGAACTGCTTGTTTTCCTTTTGCATTCCAGTCCATCTGGGAATGAAACTCAGCTGCACTATTTCACCTCCTGGTTCCAGCCAGCTGCCCTTTCCGAATTTCATGCATTTGCACAGAGTTGCTGGGTTTGAATGCCCACCGGCAGTGCAGCAGGTACAGGAGAGATGGGCTGAATCCGCTCTCTAGAAAGTACCTGTCTTCAGCTGGTCTGCCACGGGTGAGGAGACTCGGTGGACTATTTCTGCTTTTAGCCTTTAGAAACCCAAACTATTAGTTCCTCAAAAATACTAAGGAAATTGAAATCAGTTGGGTTGTAGCTTGATACAGCTCTGTTAAGGCATGATTTGATCTCTGTAAGTTTTTTGGAGATTACTGTGTATCAGTCATGTCTTTCCTCCCACCTATCTTCTACACAGTAAGGTGTCTCCAGAAGGAAAGATGCTACATAAAAAGAACAATACAGTATGTCTGTATGAGCAAATCCGTTCACAGACTAGACCATGAGATAATAATCTACCATGAGTAAGGGTCAGTGTGTTTATTTGTGGCTCTGCTTCAGTGACTCCGCTGGATCTATGGTGATTACAGCACTCACCTCCTGACTTGCCTGAGCAGCTGTCTGCCTCGCTGTGTGGGTACGGTGGGAGGGACCACGGCCCCACCATTTCACATTCTTTCTCCTTCCACCCACCTGAGACAGCGAGGGAAGCGGGAATTCTCTGCAGCTCCATCCCCTCACAGCTAATCCTGTGTCGCCTCGTCCCCCCGCCATACTCTTCTTTCACCGTTAGCTGGGCTGCAGTGTGACTCTTTCTAAACTATTGTGTTTGGAACCAATTACCAAATCATGCTGCTAAAAATACTCCTAGCAACCAAATAATTGTGATGTGGGTGGATGAACTTTTTCTTTACACAGTACTGGTAGCCAAGAAAACCCTGAACTCATTCAAAAAACTTGAAAAAGAAAGGTAAGGCAAGAATATCATCAGCAATGTCTAGTTCTCTGCTAGTCTTTTTTCAAAAGAGGAACACACACACGTGAAATGACTATGAACACGTGAATGTACATGTGTATGAGCATACAGACCCCAAGAATTTGCTGACAGCCGCATCCTTTGCTAGGCCCACGTGTCTAGAACAAACCACTGTGACACAAAATGAATGATGCGCAAGGCAAAAAGACTTAGGTAAACATCACTGAAATGTTCTTGGTTTAATATATGGATTTTCTTTACAGAATGATGCTGGGGAATCATTCTTCCCAAATCACCAATGCAGAACCAGTTAGAATCTGGAGTTCCGAGTCCTCCAGCATAGTACAGGCAACACAACCTATATGTTAATATAATGCATATGTTTAACAGCGATGCCAAATTACATTTGTGGCAGTCAAAGTTAGGCTCATTGCTTCAATAAGTGGTGGGTGAAAAAATGAACTCTAACCAAATTCTAACTATGGTTTAGATACGCTTTTTTTCACCAGGGCTACGTCTATGAGATCTATCGCAGCATTCTTTTCGGGCGGCAAAGGTGTAGCGAACGTAAGAGCTGGTGCTTCAGAAATACATTTGATTTCAGCACAAAGTAGGTGAAGTAGGACAAATCTGACTGGGAAACTGCCCCAGCTTTGCAGAAGAAACACAAACCCAGGCTCACGTTAACTGGGTAAGGCAATCTGGATGCTCAGACTGCCTTTATAGCCCTCTCAGAGAAGGTTCAAAACTCTGAATTTCACAAGGACCCATGTTCCTATGTACTCTGCCCCCAGCCCCACACCTCGTATCAATCATTGACTGCAGCTGGAGCCCAGGCAGCGCCTGAGAGAACAGCAGGAATGTCGTGACTTTGTGTGGAATTTCACCAGCACGAGCCAGTTGCGCTGTCCATTTGGGAATTGAATCGGCCAAGTTTTCAAGTCCCTGCAATCAGCTTGATGGCATCACTTTGTTTAGATGCAATGCAGATGGCTTTTGAACATCACAGCCAACCGACTCCACAATTTTAGGGAAACTGTTTAGGCATCCGTAGGCAGTGCCCTTCTGATCCTAGAGAAAACGAGAAGGGGGTAATGCAGGGCACACGAAGTCCCGACATCTGGCGAGGGCATCCAGCAACCATCAACCTGGCCTGTAATTATCTTTCCATCAAAGGCCTGGCACAGTAGCTGTTAGCGTCTCCCAGCATGACAATACCCCCACCACAGCTCTGCCCTTCCTGCCTGCCGCAGACGCCTGAGTGATTCACCCTCCAGACAGAAAGAAAAGGTGTGGGAGGAACACGCGCACATTCAAAGCCCTCGGCTTGGTGCACAAAATGAGGGACTCTGGAACTGGCGAGGACAAAGGTAGCTTCCCAAAATGCCTGTGTGGGGAGGAAGAAAATTGAGGGAGCTATGAGGAACCCCTACCCTGAGGAAACAGACGAGTCCCTTGTCTTCTCCAGTACTCTGGAGAAGAAAATACAAAGGAATTCCCAGAGCCACTGGTAGGGAGTTGGGAGTTTGGGACTGGGAAGCTCCTAGAGGAGTACCAGATGGGAAAGCAGCACCAGCGCACATGGGGAGGAGTGAGCCATATGTGCAGCCATGGAGACTACAGACTGCCCCCCCTGCCCCCCCCCCCACACGTACGCACAGCAGCGCAAGGGCGTTTTGCAACCCTCAGAGACCGTCCGAGGCTTCAGAAGGGTGATACTTTACTAAAACATTTCATGTTGGTTTGGGAGAGGGGGTGGTAGCCAGGTCTGTTGGGCCAAAGATCTCATAGACCAGCTTTTGTCCTTTCCTGTCCCTGCCTTGGGGCTGTCAGCAAACCATTTCACTTCTCCACCTTGGCTTCCCCGTCTGTAAGGAAAGAGGAATGATTCCCACATCTTGGAATCCCAGAGACTAGGAAAGCTCTGGATGAATAGCTCCTTCTGTGAGCTATCATTATGTTAAATTGATGCCTCAAAGCCCAGTGTCATAATTTAGCATTTAAAAAATGTAGCATATTTAAATAATGTAGCATTTTTTAAAAAGCTACGCTTGTTTCTCTGGTAATTTACTGTATGTACCTATTTGGAAGGCCTGGCATTAAAGTCCCGTGTAGCTCTTCCCATGAGAAAATTATATATATATATTTTTAAAGTATCTATCAAATTTGTATTTTGCATTAGACTGATCTATCAATTTAAAAACTGCTGGCTGCTAAGGAATTTATATTGCCATCTCTACAATAAATAACATATTTTGAAGTGAGTTTATCAAGGAAAGGATGTCTTTAATATGTTTCAACTGTTAACCTGAATCTAGTATTTTGTTGTTTTCTGTTACCAGCTTTGAGCGCAGAGGAAGAAGTCCCCTATTTCCTGTGATGCATTTGGTTTATGGAAAATCTGAAATCTGGAAAGCAGAAACAATGGTGTCTCATCTCGCTGAGAATATGGAAATAAATTATTATGTCAGTATAAAACGACACATGCTTTGTCCATCAAGTAGTTCATACGTAGGGGAAATGTGAGATTTTTTAGGTAAGACCCTGGAAGACGAGACAAAAATGACTCATGTGACAGAGACCACAGTCTTCTCAAATCAAGCTCAAAATAGCACTGAACAAAACTTTCTTGAAAATGGGTACTTTCAGTTAGTTACCTGCTTGCAAGTAATGCCTGGTCACTAAAGCTAAATGTCACGTTCCCCAAAAGCACCACTAGTACCTACTCGACACCTCACCAGAGAAACCTGATAGGTAATTGCCAACAGGGAGACAAAATGTGCTACAGATGCAGCAGTCACAGCAGGGGCATGAGCACAACTCACGTCCTCGGGGTCAGTTAGGAACCCACAACCATTTGGTTGTAAACCAGACTGAGTCACAGGCGTTTTACCACAATTACTCCTAACCCTTCTCGGAGCAAAGAACAAGACCATTTCAGAAAGCTTCAAGGCGTCCGCATCTTAGAAACTTACCAAGATCTTTCTTGTCCTAAGGAAGGACAAGAAGGTAGGGCTAGAGAAAGTAAATGTACTAACACAGGATTTCAATAGGAGGGCTGTCAGTCCAGTATCATTGGAAAAATAAAACTAGACACGGGCTAGAACCACCTCAGCTTCCAAACATGTAAATGGCACTCTCCCAGCTAAAGGGTAGAATTGAGTCAGAAGTTAGCACTTTTAACAGGCTGCCTTATCAAAAGCAATACAAGGAAAAGCAATATTTCAGAAAAGGACAAGAAAGTGTCAGATTAGATATCATTTGAACACATTTTGGGTTCCCAACACAATGTGTGGTTTGGGCTAGACTGTGGGACTCAGAGGAAACCGTTCCTCTTCTGAGATGTTGTTGGATCTGCCAGAGTCTGTAAAAGCAGGGAAGTGTAGTTGGAAGATTATCTAAAAAACAGTGACCATGGTAATGAGCTTTGGATCAGATCTTTCAACAAGTCTTGGATCTTTCCCTGTAAGCCTTGTTATTATGACTAAATCAGCTCAAAAGGGAAAAAAAATAACAGCAACAAATTTTGACTGATTAAAGTCTGAGAGAAAACTGGACATGGAACAGAGTAAAGGAAGGGATGGGATAAAAAAACGGGCACTGGCATGGGATAAAAAAACGGGCACTGGCATGCATTCAGAAGTACTATTAATGTGTGGTCAAAGACAATTAAAATAATAGTACAGATGGGCAAGGAAGTACAACCACAGATAAGAAAAAGACACATAGCGCAGAGGAAGAGAACTAGACAGATTGCAGACTGACATCAGTAATGCACAAGGAAGAAAAGGGTGAGCCAATATAAAACATGGAAGTCAAACTGTAAGAAAGAGCTTGAACTATGTGAATTCATATATTCTCGATACACTGAATACAACCACAGTGGAAACAGGGATAGATGTCAGCTATAGACAGAACTGGTGAGCCTTTAAAAAAACTATTTGTACCTCTCCTTTTAAAAAGTCTGCTTTTGCATTAGAGTATGGGAAGTGACCATAAATTGAAAGACGAAACAGAAGTAAGACCATGCCAATGTGAGGCAACCACACACGTGGAACAGCTACTAAACAAGAACATTACAGACAAGCATGGGGCAAGTATCAGTTAAACTCTCTGTATGTGATGGTGCATTGGAAGGCTGCAATTGCTCTTAAAAAAAATACATAGTAAAGGACCACTTCTTCAGAGCAGAGATGACCTCTCTACATATAAGATGGACAGAGAAGATGAACACAGAAACACAGCTAGTCTGCATGAATGTTCACAAGGAACAGAGCAATTCAATGGCAAAGCCAGGACCAGAATCCTCATCTCCTGGATCACGATGAGCAACTAGATCATACCGTCAGAAAAAAAAAAAAAAAAAAATTTAAAAAGGATGCAGAACATGAAAAGTCAGAGGGGATGTCCAGTATCTGGGTTCCAGGCTGTTGCCTGGACACAAAGCTCAAGGGGAAACCTGTAGGACTTAGGTCTTGCCGTAGAAAGTCTGCAGAAATTCAGATCCTCACTGCTTAGCCTCTCTGGGACACGCAGTAATTTTCCAGTGGTGCTGCAAGCCTATTGCTGCATCTCATTTTCCTAAATAAACTGGCTTTTCATGGTGACCGTGCCAGTTGAGCTGGCCTTATGTTGGCACACCTGTCATATCTGCAAGAGGGAGCTGAGCAGCCCAACGGAGCAGCGGGACGAGGCGGCAACCGCGGGCTCACAGCACCGCCTGGGCTCAGAGCACAGTGGGGTTGCAGCACTCTCCTGTTCAAGGTCTGCCCGCAGCAGTGGCATGTTCTCGGAGCTCCCGCTGAGCCCAGCACTCAAACACCACATTTCTGGCACTGTGAGAGAGGGCCTGAGAGCTGAGCAGCTGTGTGGTGCAGTTGAGAGGGGCAGGGCTCCAGGGGATGCCTCCCCTGTTTGGATTGCCTGCAGGAAGGAAGTGGGATAACATACAACTTGGCAAGGCATCTCAAAGCAGCATGAGAAGCTCCAGTCAACAAACCTCACATATTTTCTTGGGGCAGAGAGAAAGATAAAGAGTAGAGGAAAAGCTACAGTCACACCTCTGTGTACCCTGGGAGCCGAGATCCTGTGTGCTTTGTGCTTGTTTACATACCCTTATCGGCAAAGACGGACACCAGAAAACCGAGAGGAGGTATTTGCTATTGTCTAGGAGGCAAGTGACTTGCGTGAATAAAATAACTTGGCCTGAATCCTATAGATCAGTTGGTATAATCACGAGCAGAATGGAAAGATGGGGGTAACTATCGCCTGGCCTTTGCAATAGAAAGAGAAAATTGCATGTTGGGACTTGTCATCCATATGTGCCACATGTCCACTTTATCTTTAAAGTTTTATGGAAATCAGGTTCAGGATTACAGTCCCTAAAATGTTGTTGGGGGAAAATTCTGAGAGACCCCTGCGTAGGAGACTGTGAAAAATCCCCAACTGTCCATAATGCTCTACTAGAGTATCATCATGGGATAATATAACATGAAAACAGCACCCAAACCGAAAGACTTTCCACTCTAAAAATGCTTCACCACCACATGTTCCCGTTTGATGACTATCATTATCACCGTGTGTCTCCTGGTCTTCCACACAGTCTTTCAACCTACATCTATTTTGAACTTTCTTCCCACACCAGCCACTACTTTTAGCTCACTTCAGGAATGCACACTTGCTTGTCTAAAAAGCTCCACAGCCATCCTAAACATACTTTCAATTTTTAGCTATTTTCTTTCAGTCTCTGCTGTGTGTTAGCCTTGCATATTGTGCTAGAGCTCATAAAATCTCAACTCTGTGATTAAAGAAAAAAGGCTCTGAATGTCAGGGGTAGCTTTTATTCATCACCAGGCACTAAAACTGCAGGTTGGATACTACGTGATTTGCAAATAATTAAAATACAGAATTTGGTTATAACGAGAATCACCATTCTGAGTCTGTAACTTAAATGAGTAAAGTCTTCTATAAATCTTGCAATGTGATAAACACATGAATAGTAGTATTATTATACCGTAAATCACAGTGAATAGAGACACAGAAGTCACAACAAGTTGTTTTAAAGCAGCATCTCATGGCAGCATGCAAAAGACCTCAAGTGGCCCTTGCTTTCCTATTACCGTGACTACAAACCTTCTCCGTGCTCTGGCCATCTCTTGCTTCAGGTACTGTAATTTATTTACAGTTACTCTCCATGCTCCTTTGTACCCCCTTTAGCCTAACAAAATCAGTCTAATTGCTCTTCCATCTATTTTCCACTTCTCATATAATCGCATAGAACTCCAGACACTTGAACGCTCTCTGCAATACCAACCCCTTGGTGTGTATGTAGCAGGAGGGCAGGCTCAGGCTATGTCATGAATTTCTAGGCACACCACATCTGTTTAACCACGCCCTGTGTACATAGCGATATGGGTGTGCAGATTTAGAAGTTACTTTTTAAGAAGCCTTGTGCAATGTTGTGAAATACAAGCAAAGACCGTGTTTGTGTGCAACGAGTGTTTTCTCGGCCACTTGGAATTTCACAGTTATTGCTGTTCTTCACTTTGTGTCCATTTGAAGCATCACGGTAAATCCTCATCTCGTCAAAGGAGAGGAGGTGTGTGCGCAGAGTGGGTGAGATCAAACAGCGGTACCGGTGTAGTTGGAGTTGTTTGTCTGGTGGCCCCTGAAACACGGCACTGCTGATCGTGCCACCCTCCTCCCCAATGCACCCAATCATTTCTGCTTGCGCCTTTCTAGTGGGGAAATTATTTTCTATTCTGCCCATGACTGTCCGATTTCATATCCCTGTGGGTTTTTTAATTTCTTCTCCTGAAGTCCTTGCTGCTGTTACATATTCATTCTGCCTCAAATCGGTATTTTCCAATATAAAGGTATCAGTTCTCCCTAAATCCACTTTCAGTACTTCCTCTGTTTTTTCTGGGTTTGGGGAGTGTTTTTCTCATCTTTCATTTTATTTCAATAACTGGTCTTTCATTAAAGGCCTGATCTGAAGCTTTTAGTTTCTGTCTCAGTATCTTCTTCTTCTTCTTCTTGAAGTGGCCCTTGCTTTTCCATCACCATGACTACAGTTCTCTGTGCTCTGGCCATGACTTGCTCCAGCTACTGCACTGCGCTGACAGCTACTCTTCAGGCTCTTCTGTACTCTCTTTAGCCTAACCAAAAGGTTGTTACTCCACATTCTCCCTCCCGACACTTGAAGGATACTGTCTTGTTTCTTGTTTTCATTAGCTCCCGGCCTCCTCACTCTTCAGAGGTTTTCTCTCCTTTTCCCCTGTTCCCTCTCTTGCTTCCTGCATGCCTCCCGATGCTCTCCCACCACAATACCTCCTGTCTCCTCCCAGCCTCTGTTCCGTAGCCTGCCTTTATTTTGGTAGCTGTGTGAGTTGAAGCAATATCAATTTTACAGGGAGGAAAACTCATGCACAGATTCCTTGACTCCTAAAGGTCATCTATGAGGTCCATGGCAGTCTAGAAAAGAAACTCCAGTGTTTCTGAGTGGCATCCGGTCATTCAGCCCCAGGACTCCGCATCTCCAGATCTATCCTTCAGACCTCCTGCCCTGGTGATTCCTGGTCTCTGCAGGATCCATTTTTTCCATCAAGACAGTTGCCTCGTGATTTTTCTTGACCATGTCTGACTCTGAATTCTTTGGGAATGAGATTAGTGGGTTTGTGTTTGCAAAGCACCCAGGTTTACCTTTATGGTGCTGTATAAATGCTTACTCCATCATAATTATAGTAGCCGGTGGCTTAGACATGCTGTGCTGTACTTGGGGAGGAAGCAGAGAGATTTCTGTGCGTCACACAGAGGAAAGCAACAGACTGTGTTTGCTCGTTAATTAAAACATTTCAGTGACTTTAGCTTGAGCAACATAAAACTGCCTTGGACAGCCTAAATGTGCCTCAATTAAGACTTCAGATAAGATCTCCTGCCAGAACTGAGAAGATGCCCTGGTAACACTGACGGTCAGGGCAAAGTGCTGGCTCAGCAGCATGGGAACAGAAAGCACAGCCCTATCTGTCCCCGCACCTTCTGGAGCTTAAGGGACAAATATTCCCAGAAAACTCTTTATGTCTGAAGGGACGGAAAAGGACATCCATCGTTTTTCCAGATTTATTGTTGTGACAGGTTCAAAGGCCCTTGGCCCTCTTTCCACTAAATTAACACAGCAATTGACTGGGGCAATGGTTGCTTCTGTCCTGAACCAGGAGCATTCCCATGAGGCCACAGGGTGATAAACCCATGTAGCACCCGACCGTTTCTTTGACTGTCTTTTTTTTTTTTTTTCATAATTAAGCAACTGGTTAAAGCACGGGACCAACCTTGGCCCACATTGTTACACCCAGCCTCACCAGAACCAGAGTCAGTGAGTGAATATCAAATATGTTTATTAAGGTTGTACTCTTACTGAACAATTTACCACGAAGACAAAAAGCTGCCAGAATGATCTATACTGACATCAGGTCTCTGCTCATTGCCTGACCTTTCAGAGCTGGAACAGGTTGCCCAGAGAGGTGGTGGAGTCTCCATCCATGGAAATATTCAAAACCTGACTGGACGTGGTCCTGGGCAACCTGCTCCAGCTGACCCTGCTTGAGCAGGGGTTTGCACTGGATCTTCTCAAGAGGTCCCTTCCAACCGCAGGGATTTTGTGATTTTGTGAGCTGGGCCCTACTAGGTTTGTATCCCCTACATCCATATGTTCATCCCAGGCAGCAAAGAGAACTCCTACATGGGATGCAAAGCCCTTTGTTGGAAATCAAAGCAAGGTGGGGGGAGGAGGACCCCTGTTCATCCTGTAATGAAAGTTCAGCTGGAGAATTGTTCTTTCCCTAACCTTATTCTCCTATTCACATTTTTGATGACTAACACTTGGGAACCCAAAGTACAACAGGCTGAATTTATTCATAGTCCGAGCATTATGAAAGCACCCTCTGAGGCAGTTTCCTCTCACACTGCCACACCATTGAAGGCAGCCCTGACCTTCGGGGACCACCCTCTTCAGGAATGGAGGGTTATTCAGCCTGCATCCTGTTTGAGAACCACACGCCCCTCCTGAGCGGCCGGCTCACCGCTGGAGCGGGGGCCTGACCGTTTGTTTCACAGCGTTCCCGCTGCGGAGCAGCACTCCTGAAGCGACCGGTTGTGAGAGTGGGACCCACTCTTCCCGGTGCTGGGTCAGAACCGAGCTCCCTCTGGGTGGACGCAGCTAAAGCCAGACTGATCCCACAAACCTGCAGGCAGAGGTGTCAGCAACTTGGCTGGCATCAGAAGGAAAACACACCCTTGGGGTACAGCCTTGCATATCATTTAACCTCAGCTAAATACTTGTAGGAATACATCTGGCTCCCGCTAATCCTTATTGAAGATAAGCCCTTTGAAGTCCATGTATGCTGCAGGCAGGGCCAGCCTGGCATTTTTGCCAAATCGGAGAAACGTTTTAACAGCAACTGCTTTCCTTTTCCCCAAAACAACTACTGGCTCCTGTTCTGCTTATTTTAATCCTGAAAAAAACCTTAATCACATTTCCGTCTTGCTCCGCATTACTATGAGAGAACATGATTGCCACCACAATTTCTCTCGTGCCTGAATACACAGACTCATTGCATACAAATCGCGCTTTTCTCAGTGCCCAACCCTGCTGGGTTGAGAGTAGCGTCTGTCCGGGGTTTTGTACTGGTCCCAGAGAGAGGCTGGAGAAAGGGAGAGCAGCTTGCGGAGCCGAGAACAGACTGTGCTTGCCAATCTTCGTGCCGGGGAGAGTCAAACCAGTCCTTCCTTACAGGGGATCACGGGAATGTAAGACTGGGAAGGATCTGGTTTAGGCTCTCCCTCTTCACTATGGCAGATTTTTGTCTAGTCTTAAAAACTCCAGTGCAAAGATTCCACACATTTCTCCTTGGCAGCTTGGTGCAGTGTTTCATGTTGTGTTGGAGGCTCTGACTTGAGGCTACCTTGTGTCCAGATTTGCTAGGTGTTTTCTTTCTCTGCCCAGAAAAAATTGCCTGCACAGATTTTTGAGGATTGTCTGTACCGTAGCTTGTGGAGAAACTGGATGTATCCCCAGGACCCATGCTGATCTATAGCACAATCTGCGTGCAGGAAACTGGACCAGGAAGCACTGATCTTATTCTATGGATGGGATGCAGTTGCTTGGTAAATACACAGTAGATTCACGGCATCCCAAAAGTGTGGGATTTACTATATATAAGCAACATCTCTGATTACAGAATCAGAGAGGAAGTACTGGATTTACTGTGTGGGCATTGCAGAACATGACAGAAGCAGGCAACATGCTGAAACCATGATCCTGGAGACACGCAACAGCAACTGTGTGATGCCCAGGTGTCCTGGTTTCAGCTTAGTTCATTTTNCGGGGCAGGGGGAGGGTGAGCGAGTGGCTGTGTGGTGCTTGGTTGCTGATCGGGGTTAAACCACAACACCAGGCTATTAGACACTGACATTGCTGCAGCATCTTGGGTCCTGCTTCAAGTCGCACTCATCCTTTGTGGCCTGGCCCAGCCCTCCTGTGCCTCTACCTTCTCATTCTTCCCCAATTACTATTTTTCCCCCTTGTTAGGCTCACTAAGTGAACACACATTTGGGGGGGACACCCTGGACAGAAGCAGAGCAGCCCTATGCTGGCTGCAGGGCGTGACACACTCACCCTTATCTTAAGCATCCCGAGGTGCTGCTGCCTGAGCGCTGCCACAGCACCGCACTGCAGGTGCGGGGTGGCAGAGCACTGGGGTGAAGAATGGGGGGAAATCAAAAGGTACCAAGTGAGATACACAGAAGAAACATGTAATTTTGGGGAGCAGTACGTCCCTCCTTGTCTTCCACCACTCCTCACAATCGTGCTTTTATACCAAGGCACAGCTGTTTGTGTGACCACAGGATGACCTAAAACCTGACCTAGAAAAGGGGAATCCCACACTAAATAATGTTTTGGGGTTTGCGTGGGTTGCATTTACTGCAGCCAACAAGCAGTTGCGCTGGTCTGACTGAAGCTGCCATCTGACTGTCTCTGAGCAGAAGTGAGCAGCAGGGCCAAATGTGCCTTAGACTGGTGCTGTGATGAAGACTGTGGCCGAGGTGGCACAGTAGCAGCACGGATGCCTGGCCAGCTTCATCATTCCCCCTCCACCACGTTCCCTTCCCCTTGTCATCCTCTGCACTGCCGCTTGGGTATGTCGCGCAGTGCTGTGGGTGGCTGTTGGGTGAACTGGCCCGGGGAACTGATCCAGCTGAAATGTAATCCACCATAATAAAACCAAAAGTGACCATTTTCAGTGCCATCCCTTCCTCAGCGGGGTCCACTGCATGGGTGGAGAGGAGAAGCCAGGGGACAGCTTGGTTCACCTTGTGCTGCTGCCAAATCAATCCTCAATCCTCAGCCTCTGTCATGTGAAGCCACAGCCTGAACGCAGGCCGTTTCCTCACACCTAAGTTAACCGTATTCTCATATCTTGTTTCTCAGCACAATCTTCCATTCAGAAGGGAAGGGTGGTAATTTTTTTGAAATTTCACATTGTTTTGTTAGCAAATAAACTCATGTTTGACACAACGTCCGCCATGTCGGCCAGATTGGCAGGGTTTTCTTTTTTTTTCTCTGGCTCTTTTCCTCTTTGTTTTTTTTT
>VZTL01074732.1:0-11750 GCA_013400535.1 Scopus umbretta
CCCTAGTCCATAGTTTCTCACAACAGTGCTGCTAGGTATCTCTTCCACTATAAAGATTTTTCCTTACTTCTGGAGCTTGTCTGTTGCTGCTTACCTCTTCAAAAGTTTAAACTGTGAAGCACTGTTTTTTGTTGCTCTAACTATTCCTACTTGACAGAGTCGTGAACAGAATTCCTCAATTCCCTAACTCCTACTAGTTTATCCTCCAGAGAACTAAGGAAGGTCGGGGGTATCTGCTTTTCTGAGCTTTCTTTGCACTGTAATTCCAGTTTCTTGTCCTGTTTTTAAAGGGGAAAGATATGATTGCAGTCTTGAAGGAATACTGAGGAGTAGTTTCTTGCTGTCTGGCCAGATAATCACTTGTATTGGCCAGATGCTGGCACTACCCTCCTACTCCTTGGGATCATTCCAGCTATGGTAGGAGGCAATGGGTCCACTAAGGCTGCTGGACTTTTATGGTCTTCTTGTGGGGATGACTTCAGCAGCTTGAATACACTTGCTGTCTATCAGTGCCACTTTTAGAAAAATGCACCAGTATCCACTTAATTTTCCCAAGCAAATTTAACAAAAATGTTAAACTTTTGCTAAGAGAATAGTCAAACCTCTAGTGCATATAATCCCACCCAGATAAAGCAGTCATTATAGGAGTGCTTACAGAACAAAACATTTTCAGTGCTGAAGGTGTTGCAGGCATTTCCTCAGTAGAATTAAAATACACAGTGCTCAAGTTTAGCTTGGAAAGAAGGTACACAATAATCAAATGGAAATGCTACTAACCACTTCTAGTTGTCCTGAATCCTCTGAACTGCTTCTTCAAATGCTGTTGGTTATTTTGCTAATGGTACCGATTTCTCTGTCAAGACACCCTTCATTCCACAAGCTCTAAAGTGGACAGGGTTCAGAGAGGCCGCACTGCACCTGCTTTCTAACCATCGTACTGCCTGAAGGCATAGAAGGTTCGCAAAAGCATTTTCAGTGCACAGGACTTATTGCTTATATGAGAGGGTTTTTCAGAAAGTAGTTTTTTACTGTTATATAAATTTGCCTGTACATCAGTCCAAGTTATGAAGTATTTTGTGACTGACCGGTTTCTCATAAAATGCTGGGTTTTTCCATTTGTGCTGTTTTGGCATATAAAAGAAGCAAATGCTTTGAAGTGGTCGATGGAGAAAAAAAATACCGTAAATGTTAATGAAGCTACCTTAAAGCTGTGTAGAATTTCAGGTTGAAAATGCTTCTTTGAAAAAAATCTCTCTATGTTGAAATAGATTGTTCTAAACTTCAGTATTACCTTCACCTTGTAAAGGCTGAAAGTCAGTTTTGTAGAAACACACATGTTGTATGTTTAGACCCTCTCACGTAAGTGTTTGATGGGATGTTACAATTTCATGCTACACAACACAGTGCAATAATTGTAATTTTCTGCAGAAGAAGCTGCTGGCAAACCCAAAATAGTTACATGTGATTATGCGCTAAAACAACCAAAATTGCCCTTTGGTTGTGAGCTCAGAGTTCATGAGCTCTGAGGGAAGCTAGCATGTGACTCGGAATATACCCCAAATGCTGTGATCTGTAAAAATTATTTTTGACTTTAAAGGTAGGGTAGGTATGCTTAATCTGGGTCATTTCTGGTAAACTATGAAATGCAAACAAAGCGGAATTTATTATAGCCTGCACAAGTAATACTTCTGAATCATCTGTAATTATCAGCTAGTCCTACAGGGAAATGTTAACTTGTCCATTACAAAATTGCTCACAATTACTGGTGTGTGTACACAAGTAAAACAGAATGTGTTTTCTAAAAACCTAGTTATAACAAGCTAAACTCAAATTGAAGAAGCACTACTGAAATTTATTGCCCTGAAGAGATATGTTTGCTGAAGATTGTGTCTCAGACAGCACCATAATGGAAACAGTGCAAAATCCTCTCTGCAGACTCAGTGTTTGGTGGAATCCAGTCAATTTTAATACCTTAAACACTTAGGATTGTTAGCTGTTCTAAATGAAGCTTTTGTAAATAGTCTCACAACATCACTGCGCAGTGCAGTACTCCACAGTAGTACATAAGCTAACGCTAAATGAAGAACTTGGTGGCTGCTAGCAGAATGATGATGTTAGTTTGATGCTCTGCCTATGATAATTCACTCTGCTTTTCAGTAAATGTTGTCAGCTGGAATTTTATCTGCTGTGGCTGGGTGACTTGAAGCCATTGGCTTTGCTGTTCAAGATGAAATGGCTGGTATATGTAATCAAGAGGAAATCTCCTGTCCGTCTTTTTCTTGGTGATTTAGATTATATTTTTAGGCTCAGGAGATGCCAGGTCCAGTAGATCTTCTATAAAAATAAGTAAATAATTAATCAAAGGCTTGAATGATAAGTAGTAAAAGTCAGGTTAGAATGTTCTAGATTATGAATGTTCTTTTTTAAAGAATAACCAAACCAGTCATTGTGGCTTTGCTTCATATAAAAATTGATATGTTCAATAATTCTCATTGCTGCTTGCCAGCAGAATCCCTACATACCTGTAATAGACGCTGATCTAATTCTGTAAGATATAAATGATAATCGCTCATGCATAAGAGCATGAATTTTAAAATTAGTATCTAAATAGACAAACTGGGCATGTTTTCATAGTCAATTAGCTATTCAAAACAACTCATCAGCCTCCAAATTGTATGAATAAAAGAATATATAAAAAAAAATAATCCCAGGATTAGCCCATGATCAGGCTGCATCTGATCTCTGCTGGAAGAGTAATGTATCATGGCGAATCTCTCTAGAACTGGCTTTTTTTTTTTTTAAAAAAAAAAAGATGATTTGGCTGGGAGGATGCTACAGTTCTTCCTCACTGTTAAACTTCTTTTATCTAGTAACTGAAGTACTGATATCCAGCTTCCTCACCTGAAGGAACTGTATAATCATGTTTAATTGTATTGATATGAAACCTATCCTAATATTAGTTGTAAAATCTCTGTCTACACACAGATATGAAATACACTAAATACACTAAATTCTGTGCTCATTTCTGTTATGGAGGAAAGGCTAAAACTTTTTTAAGGAAATGCAGTGATTTTCTTTTTTTTTTTTCCCCTATTTTAATCTGTGTGTGTAAGAAGTGACAAGTAGGACGTAATGTGAAACTGAGCAAAAAATAAAAACAGAAAACACAACCAGCTCTGTTACATGAAAATAGAAATTAATAACTGGCAGAAGTTAAACTCCCATTTTACTTTTTTCATCATGTTTATCCACATGTATACAGAGAGATGGAAGCTTTTTTTGCCCTATGGGCAGCTGAGTCAATTCTGAATCAAAATAATGGTCTGTCCATTGACATTATTTGGAGTTGAATCATAACTGAGAGTGCAAATGAATGATAATGTACAATAGATTAAGCAAAACCTTCTCCTTGTTCTCCCTGCTTATAGATATCTGGCCTGGTTTCCTAGCAGTCCTTTTCATTGCGACAGGTGAATTCTTAAACTCTTCTCTTAATATAGCCAACAAATAACTGCAGGGTTCTAAAAAGGAACTTTTGGTCTGAATAGGCAGTTTAGATTGTTTTCTTTATAAAGTGCAGGATGCAAATCCAAGGCCCTGGGTTAGTGTCAGCACTGTTTTTCTGTATTCTTGGTAATGCTGCTTTGACAAGCAAAAAGTCAGTATCATATCCTGTAGACATACTTTGTTCTGACAAACAAGAAAAACAAAAAAAAGTGGAGGGGGACATGCTCATACTAAAGTTTTTATTGATATATATGCATAAACTAGCTTATGCAGGAACAAAGAAAAATTTTCAGTGACATATGAAAATAACCGCACAACAATAAAACTGGGGGAAAAGAGGAGGCAAACAGAAGGGATGAATGTCCTGGGCACTTACTGTTTGCAATGTAATTTCTTTTTCTTTCTTCAAGAAAAAAACCTTGATTAAAGGCAAGCAATAAAAAAGAAAAAATTAAGAAGTTTGTTTCTGAGAGAAAAATAAGTTTTCTTCAGGTCTGTTTGTCATTGTTGACACAAAGATCCAAATCTTGATTTAGAAGTAAGAACAAAAGTGGAGTGTGCAATTGTATACTATAGTGACAAAAAATGTCAAAGAAGAAAAGGCAAGTTACCCATATGTTTCTGAAAATCATAAACTTAATTTGCAGTGATCTCCACTAAAGTATTTCCTGAATGACCTACCAAGTGGCTGTTACATTAGAAAATATTGTCATAGTACATAGGTAGAAATCAACATAAATTGTGTTAGTGTGCCAGTTGCCTTTATCCTGTAATTAAATCCTCAGTTTACAATTTTTTGTTAAACTTTAAGTACATCCATTTTATGTCTTGGTTGTTGAGATGCTGCACTAAGACTGGCAACTATACTTAGCTCTCTGGTTCCTGTTTTACGGAAACACTGAATAGCATAGGATAGATTACATAGCAAAAAAAATGTTAGCTTAAGGCTAAAAGACCATATCGGAAAAAAAGGCTGCATAGCAGAAAAGTCTGAGCTCAGCTGCCCAAATATTCTGTTGGTGTTGTCTGTGATATGAAATGTACCTGCCAATACAACCTCTTACTGAGATCAAGAATATTGTTAGATCTGATCATTACTCCCAACCCCTTTTTATAAGAGGACCTCTGCACCTGAAGAAGGTGTAGATGCTTAGCTCCTTTGAGACTGCAGTCCTATAGCATCCAGTCTGTCATGCACATCCAAAAGTCTGATAAAATTACTCTTTTCTGAAAAGTCTTTCTGACTTGATCTACTTGTTTAGAAAATTACTATTTTTTGAGTCATAATTTGTGGCATTTCTTGTCCTTTTGTGATATCTTCAGATCTTTTAATGTGGAGACAAGGAACATAAATTCAGACAGTGCAAACTGAGGGGGTTCTTCCCAGACATGGAATGTGCCAAATTGCTGGCTTGTTGACGTGGGCTGTAGCTACAATGCCTGTAAAGGAACTAAGTATTCTGCCAGAGTGCCCCCTCCATCCTGTATTCCCAGAACAATTTGAATGTTGTGTCATAGCCATGTGCCTTTTCGAGATCTGCAGACTTGCACATTTTATACTCTGCAGATTTAGACATACACAGCTCTGAAACAAGAGCGTTTGGGGGAAGGGGAGGGAATGTGTCCCTTCTTCCCCCTCAAAAAACCTTGGTGCCTTCCACGCTTTCTCCCTAAATCAGGCAAAATCTTCAAAAATACAGTTTTATGTGTGTACATTTTATTCTTGAGTTATATGTGCGGCTTTCCTGAAAATACTGCATCTAGATAATTTATATCTAAAAACCTTCTTAAATTTGAGGTCTAATCTCATAATAAAAATCTAATATGTACGGACTCCGTCTCTTGCTTCTTTGCTTGGTTCCTATCTCTGTTGTGTGATGACTTGAGATGATGTTATAAATTCTTTGAAATAGAGATAAATGTGTCTGAATAACACCTATCTTAGTACCCCACTTTCCTGGAGTGGTAATACTGCTATGGATACAATTAATTTTCCATAACTGCAGACATGAGTGTCTAAACTTGTATTCTGGACTTGCTTTGTTAGCAGTAGAGGAAAAGCAGTCATTTTTAGGAGGTGATTCATCTTGTTCTCAGGTGGAAGTTTCTGTGGTCACTTAGTTTCCGTGCCTGTCTCTACGAGGCACTGAGGTGTCATGGATAAGTTTATTTAAGGTTCCTCCTTAGTTAATCCAGTGTATGTGATTTTTATCCTGATTATGGGTAAATAGGTAATGGGTAAACATACATTTACTAATGGAAACTATAACTCTTCTGACTGAAGAATATCCAATTCTAGATTATTAGTAGACTTCAAAGATGCAAATGGCAGATTAAATTAAATTGCTTTAATACCATTGTTTTTAATGCCATTCTAATGCATGATTTTACTGCTATCTTTAACACAGTCTCTCAGTTATCCTTCTGCATCTTTAAAATTACAATGTGTTTTACTATCAGGACCTCAAAGAATATGTTCTGTGGTTTTGACTTGAGTTGATATGTAGTGCCTATGCTAATCTACCTAATATGGCTAGCAGTTCTCTTTCTTGTGAATGTTCTGAGATCACATTGCCATATTCTCCATTTATGAATTATCCCAGTGCAGTTGGTGCATTTCTTTTGCAGCTGTCTTTGTGGCTATTACTGTGTTCAGTGTTCTGCAAGTCGTAGATGCCTGTGGTAAATTCATTATTTGAAATATCTTCTGTATGATTTGTTAAACAGATTATATAGTGCTGTCTCTTTCTCTTGGTTTTATAAATAATCTTATGATGTATATTTATGGTGTGTGTATAGTGATATATCAAATTAATTTGTTAAAAGTGCTCAAATAGGCAAAAATAGTTTTAATTCCCTGTGAATCACAATGGTAAATAAAATGAATGACACAAAGTTGAGGGGAAAGAAGCCAGAATATTGTTTGTATTCAATACTTTCTGACTGAAAATTACCAAGAGATACAGACAGCTTTAATCAGCTTTTTGTTAGATTGCACTATGTACAACAACAGCTGTAAGAGGGATGGATGCAATGTGCACCCGATACAGTGTGGAGAGAGGGAGAAATTTCTGAAGTAGAGAGGCAGCCTTAATGCTGCTCTACTTTATATCTAGCTATCTTTCTTCTTTCAGTCTGGTATCCTTGGGCCACAGAGACATCCACACTTTCTCCTCGGACAGATTCCTGGAAAGTGGATGATGTAAGAGAGTTCCTGCGGTATACAAACTCCGAATATTTCCTGTGTTACTGGAATACCTTTATCAAAAAATGTTCTTTGTTGTTTTGTGTGCTACTCTCAATATAGAGACAATTTAGTTTTGCTAATTAGTTTGATAATGAATAGTTGGTGTTTAATTCCTGGCTGGGTTTTGGGGTGGCTGAGGAGTGTCCTCTTCTTCCTTTGATTCCTTACTGAACTGCAGGATCCTTTGCAGAAAGCGAGGACTATTACAAGGGTAGCTGTCTGTGGATTTCTCCAGTTCTAGTAATTGTTTTCAGATTCCAGTGGTGTTACAAAGATGCGATAGATCTGTCGAGCCACTTATCATTTGTCATGTGTTTGGATCAGTTGCCTTTACTCCCATAGTTGAAATTATGAATGGGTGGTTTTAGCCATGGTGTTTGAATTGCTCTGTTTGACTTTGCTCCTTAAGTCATCTCTCTCCATGATTCAGCTTTGATTTCTTTTCTAAACATACATATATGTGTTGGAGGAATTCTGAGCAGTTTTCTGGGAAAATAGTCTTTAGTTGCCAGTCCCCTAATGATGCATCTCTAAGGCATCTTCCTCCAAGATTACTGAATGCTCATTCAAAGACAATGAACCATTCTGCTGATGCCATTGAATAGTACTCTTTGTGCTGCACTACTTGCAGATATTTATGGGTTGTATTTTGAATTTTAAACACCAGCTTGGCTTACCTAGTAAAGAAATTGTTTTTCATTGGTTCTTAACTTATGATTTATCATTAAGGCTGGATATTCCAAAATAACAGCTGGTACATCCTTTACTCTGCATAAATTTATTTATTCTTGCAACTCTGTATTAAGTAGAAATTTCCTGAGATCAGAGGTACTTCTAAAGGTATCTGGTGCTGATTCCTTAAGGAGCTTTATATCCCTGTGCCACTGAAATACACAGTGGAAGCTTAAAGGGGTTGAGGTATAGCTCCAGCTTTTTTTCAGATAGTAATTTATTAAGCATTCTCTAGCAATTCCAACTCTTTCCATGCAGAATTTTTATTTGTCTGTCAAATATTGCTTGAAAGGATGTTACCCTATCTAATTAAATGTTCCTATGATTAACTTCACTTATTCCTTTGTATTGTTCAATCTGTAACTTTTTTTTTTTTAATTGGCTGCTCTTTTGGTAATAACATACATTTGTTTAGAGCCCATCCATTTTCTGGAACTGAATTAATGATTAAGTCTTCCTGCCAAAGTACAGCAAAGAAAAAATAATTCCACACACATCTTCCTATTAATACCTTCCAGCACAGGTTGATATACAAGACTAATTACATTAACCTTTCTGCAGTATTCTATAGGAGCATCCAAGGCTTCTTCCAAGAAAAAAACCTGCTGCCTCTGGTATAAAGTGATCAGAATTATACTACTTCCTGAATATTTTATTTTCCTCTAATTTTTAAAATACTTCCCCCTCCCCACCCCCCCCTTGAAAAGCAAGCCTGTGTATCCAATATGCTATAATCTGTGTGGAATGTATTTGCAGAAATGGAGTGGGTTGCATTCTGGTGTCCACCACTGATACAAGCCTGTAGTAATTCTGCAGGGTGAGGTTAATCATGGAGCTTAGTGTAGTCTGAATCACTGTAAGTCTGCTATTGTAGCTGACCTACAGTTATTGCAAAGACATTTCAAACCTACGTATTCCATTTTTTCCGAACATGAATAGACTGGGACCTGATATGAATTTCAAAAACAAGCCTTTCTTTTTGCATGCGGTCAGAAGACTTTTAACATTTTAAAGCTAAGCCTTTGCTATAGAAACAATGTTGGTTTCAGTGCCAATATTGAATTGCAACTGTGATTTGGATGGAGGAACTCTGCAGCTGCTTGGCTGCTAATGCATCACATGGTTTAAGCAGTGATAAGAGAGATGAAGAGAAAGGGCAAATTATAGCTCTTACTTTGGCTTGCTTTCCTGGGTATATCCATGCTGAACATATAGGTGCAACAGTTACCAGTATCAACCCTTGCAAAGGGAAGCAGAAGAAACTTACTGAAAAGCAGTAACTGTTCATCAGTTTGAGAGTCCAAAAAAAGATCTTCCCCTTCTGCTTTGTAGGTTTGGAGAGTAAAGTTGTTTTGGAATCCTAAACCAAATATATTAAACCTCTATCATATTTCCTGAGAAGAAGGGGATTCAATAAAATTTGTCAGTTATCATGGGAGGTTATGAAAGCTTTATACGACCTTTCTTCACTTTAACTACTTCAGGAAAAGAGATTACCTTCTTTCTAATAGCATTCATAAAGGTTATAATCTCTATAATGTTTTAATGGCATCATCAGAGGAAGTTTGAATATCTGTCTTGCAAGAACATCATCCTCAGCAACTCAGTCCATCTTTCAGCATTAGTTACCCAAGTGAAAACAACATGCCAGTCTCCAGTGTGCTTTTTCACTGGAACAGCTGCCTGAATAGAGGAGATTTCAGTAATAACAATTTTTGCAAAGTAAAACATCAGTAGGGAGCATTATTTAAGTGTGACACCATCTGAATACATTCTCAGCCTCAGAATTATATTGATGATATTCTTTATTATACACACAGTGTGCAATCTGAATACAAAAATACCTCTTGTGGTAAAGCTATGTTTTTATCTCCTAACAATTTATTTCAACTGTATGACTAAATTGGAATTGTGAAAAGCATAAATGTGATGTCGTATCTGCAGTTTGCATATTTATATTGATTATTTCTTTCTATTTCCCATATAACTTGGGCAGATTTACATCATCTTTGTATGCCGTGCTTCACTGCACGTCAGTTGTGATGCACGTTTGTGTCAGGACATGCTTTAGAGAAACAAATTCTGAAATGCCAGGAAATAATTGAAGTGCTGCTTGCTGGCGTTCTGCCTACATGAAAAAAGCTGATGGGTATATAGAATAACAGTTTTCTCACACTAGTTTAGATTGCTACTGAGCATATTTTTTCTGTCCTTTTTGTAAGGAAATAGGAGTAAGGTTTCCAGAACTTCTCAGCAGCATTCCCAAGCCTCCATTCTGCTTTGCTGTTCACCAGTCTACCATTGGGACCTTTGATTTTCATCACAGAGAAGGAACAGAGCCATCAAGCATGAAGCTGCATTGCAGTTGATGACAAGTGCTGTATGGATGGACCAAAATTTCAGGTGTGTTATACAGGGACAAGAGATCTAGAAGGAGACATAGGATTATAGAGGGGTAGCAGAGGATGAGAGGCATTTGGATGAAGTGCAGGTTATATGGTATGGGGAGAGACTCAGTAGAAAGGTCAGAAAAGCATGTCCACAGCCTAGTAAGCTGCTTCTGCCACTGCAGTAGCTAATGGGACTTTCTAAGCAGTCTAAGCTTGGGAACCCCTTTGCCACAAAACTGTGCTGTCAGCTGATTCCAGACTTTCAAAAATAGGGCAATTTCTTGACAGAGGTGAAACTGTGTCATAGCAAACTAAGCATGGTACTGCACAGACTGCCATATAATCTGTGGCATAGGTAGCAGCTTCGGAGCAATTAACAGCCTAGGGAAGAATCCTACAACTCTGCCAACTAAGCAGGTTCAGTACCACAGCCTTGCACACGGTGTTCACAGTGATCCAATGGCCCATTTTTTTAATGAACAATGTTCAATTTCTTTTTGATTGTAATGCAGAGAAAATCCTGTAAGATTAGACAGATGGGGAAACAGGAGTGCTGCCTTGCTTCTGTTTTTCTCCAAATGGGAGCTCATGATTATTATACTCTTTTTACTCAATCATCATGCTCTGAAATGGACAATAAAAATGAAGAATTGCTGTTTGTTATGCTATGTGGTCTCTGGCGTGCAGTTCTATTTATGCTCTCGGAAAGAAAGCTTTAGTTTGCTATTATGATAGATACTTACCCGTTTTATTATATCTATGAAATTATAAACTAAGCTTGCTTAAGATATAATGTCTTCTGTGAATTTCTATGCAAGGTCATATTTCTTTTCTTTTTTTTCCTTCACAAGATTAATACTATAAGCAAAACTCAAATATGCACTTCTATGATAAGCTAGGATATCAACTGCAGAGTAAACAATTATTCTTGCAATCTTCATTGGCGTCGGAAAGACTATTCACATATAACTACAACTTTGTGGTAGCTTCAGAACAGTCTGCCAAGGCCCAGGGCCTGCGATGAGGGTGGTGAAACACTGGAACGGGTTGCCCAGAGAGGTGGTAGCTGCCCCATCCCTGGAAACATTCAAGGTCAGGTTGAATGGGGCTTTGAGCAAGCTGATCGAGTCAAAGATGATCCTGCTCACTGCAGGGGGTTGGAATAGATGACCTTTAAAGGTCGCTTCTGACCAAAACCATTCTATGATTCTGTGCTGGTGAGCCTTACAACTTCGGATGCATGATGATTTTCTTCTGTTTCATCTGCCATTACAGGATGGGATGGAACGATGTTTGTCCCCTCTACTTTCACCCTGCTTTACCTAAACCTATAGCGGCAGTTTCAGAAGGAAAGAGTCTCCAATGCAATGTCTGAGGACACCAGTGCTTTTTGCAGTATTTTTTTTTTTTTATTTCAGAGAGATGAGAACTTCTAATATGATGGAGTTGTTTTCCTATCTTGGCTTCTCTACTGTGTTTAATCGACTGCAGCAGAACTGCATATATTAAATTCAAATTTGTTTTGACCTAATAGTTCACCCTTCAGTGCACTGTGGGGTTAACATGAATTGCAGGTCAATGGCATTGTTAGAACGGAGGCAAAGTGTTGTACCTGATCAGTCGCAGAGATCTGCAGAGAACTGTCACTTTGATAAAATTAGGATCAAGAACCCTCTCTTGTAGGAGACTTGGCATTCAAAAGCTGTGAATTTCTTGAGATTTATTTGAGGTGGTAACAGTGTAATCACAACTGCTTTGTCTTTGAAATGAGAACGTCAGCTTTGTAAATAACTTTTCTGAAAAAAACAGGGAGGGGTGGGATGGGGAAGGAAATCAGAAAAAAAAAAGTACGATTTGTGGGTTGAGATAAAGAC
>VZTL01074733.1:0-14770 GCA_013400535.1 Scopus umbretta
TTACATTTTGTGGAATTGTTCTCTATTTAGAGGTGGTGTTCTCTATTTATTTTGGTGGGTGTTAAGCATTGCACAGTTTTGCGTTGGCCATCTGCACAGGAGCTAATTTTATGCACTGAGAAAAGTGTGTTGGCAATACATATGTCAGAAAGATGCGTAGTTCAGTGGCCTCCATAGTGGCAATTTGGGGTATATATAGAATAGAATCATTAAGGTTGGAAAAGACCTCTGAGATCATCTAGTCCAACCATCACAACACCACTGTGTCTACTAAACCATGTGTCAAAGTGCCACATCTACATGGATCCATATATGGATCTCTATGTGAATACCTTTTTTGCCAAAATAGTGTTACTTCTACATTTCTAATAGTTGGAATGTAATTTTTGTTTTGTAAAGAAAACTAGCGTTTTGAACATATAGACCAAATTATCAGAGTGAGTAAGCTGCATACATAAAGAATGAGAAGTCAATTTCGCATAGTAGTACTTTGATTTATTTTCACTGCATCTTTTAATCAGTATATTATATAATAATCTTCATTAATTTATATGTTTTCAAGTGATAAAGTGGATAAAATCATCGTTTCTTTTAGGGTGAAGATGTAGTCAGATTTTTGGTGCACACTTCTTTCACTGGGAATATACTCAAGAGTCATCACTCTTCGTAAGAGTTTCAGCTACTAAATTTTAGTCACCAGTGTCTTAGAGTAGT
This sequence comes from Scopus umbretta, assembly GCA_013400535.1. Taxonomy (NCBI): domain Eukaryota; kingdom Metazoa; phylum Chordata; class Aves; order Pelecaniformes; family Scopidae; genus Scopus; species Scopus umbretta. The sequence continues at coordinate 715 of VZTL01074733.1, forward strand.
GAAACTTTTGGGGATTCCTAGACTGTAAGAGGCAATTCTGGATTAAATTTTAACATTTTTGGATAGCTGTTTAATTTTACTTATTGATACACTTTTGCTTTTTAAATGTAATGGTTTCAGACATAACCAATTACCGCATTCTCTTTGATGACAGGCTCCCTCTTGTGTTCTTCACTTTGTAATTCTTGCTGTGTTTCCTGAGTTGCAATAAAATGAGTACTGAACTTCTGGAATCAAAATCTTTTAAGTGTCTTGAGATGAACTGTTCTGTAAAAGCCATTTATGAGTACAAACCTTTGCTATGCATGGGGATAACAGTGGACAAAATCATGCTACTGATTACTTTGACTTTTAAAAAAAGTGTTTGAACCTCATTGTTACTCTCTTGTCTTTACAGTGGATGATGTTGGAGAAAAATTGGACCATATAGGAAGCACTCCCTTGAAAATCAGTACCGAGGTGACAAATGATGATGTTGCTAAAGATGATGGGTTTGGTTCAGAAGTTATCAAAGTGTACATATTTAAAGCTGAAGCTGAAGATGATGTCGAAATAGGTACCTTTTCAATTCTATGTATTCTCCAATAGTATGAAGTATTTCAGGATCTTTTTGTTTGTTCTTAATTTCATGTGATCTGCTGACTGGAATGTCTTGTAGAATGTGATGTTTGTGGAGGCTGCCCATATGCAGTAAATACTGGGGGTGTATTAAGTCTAAGTTCTTTTTTGATTAGCCATATTTATTTTCAGGCAACCAAAGCCCAAATGTAGAAGTGGTTGGGTGTCTGCAGCTGTTCTTCAGCTGCTGCTTTTCTCTGACATTGCAAGACTGTGTGTCAGCACCGAAAAGTCTCTAGAGTAGATTCCTGTCATTGAACAGTCTTCGGTGGCCTTGGTGTAGAGAGGGGAAGACTGCTGGGGCTTTAGGCATATGGTCATTTCCAAACCTAACCAAGAAACTCAGAATTGCTCTGCAATTCTCTTTTGTGAAGGATAGATCCAGCACTTGCAGGTGCTTTGCAAGCGTACGTACACCTAACCCATGTCCTGTTCTTTGTAACTTGTAAAAGCAGTTGTTCTCAGAGCTGGAGCCTCTGGCTCATTCCACTTTACCCTTTGCATTTAGGTACTGGTATCTGGCCAGGAGCCCCAGAGCTGTTCACAGGGCTGGTCAGCCTGACTCTGTTCTCCCTGGAGTGCAGAAAGGCGATCATCTCCCATAGAGATGATAGCATTGGCCTGGCTATGCTGTGAATATCTCAAACTTGAGACAGATCTGTGGATTAGATAACAGAGTCCTCCAATTAGTAACAATCTGGGTGCTGCTTTTGAGGTGGCATGAACTGCTGCTTCAGGAAATTTTCGGCTCTATGATGCCTTTTGTTTCTCTTCTCTGAGGAACAAATAATCTTTTCAGCTCAAATTAATGGCAGAAAAAGATTGTTCCAGGGATGATCAGACTGCTAGCTAAGAGGGCAGTTGCCTTTGGTTTTCTTTGTCTCTCAGGGTAGGTTCAGAATTAGTTAAGACTGTGTTAGGAGTTGCTCAGTATCTTTTGCAGCATGTGACTGTAGCTTTTGGAGCCTGTTAATCAAGTCCTTCACAAGGTTGCCAAAGTAGCTTAACATATTTTACTATCCCGTTTGGAATAGACAGTATCCGATTCAGCTGCAGGTTAGTGAGTATTTCTGTAAGGCACTGGGGTTTTCAGTATTTGATCCTTAATTCCTTTCAAGTATGAGAAAGAGGTTGTGAAGACCATGTGCTTTCTGAGACCACGGGGAAAGGATCTAGAGAAGCAGCATCTTAACATCCCTTATCTGCTGTGACATCTGTTTCATCTGCGAGTTCCTACATGAATTGTCAGGCCCTGTTCTTGAAATACGATTTCTTCCTCTGGGGATAGGTTGTCAGTGTTGAGGGACAGACTGCCAATGCAGCAGCAGGAAGAATCGGAATCTGTTGTGGCTGAAAACTAATTTACAGCAGGGATGTTCTCATGAGCTACTCTCAGTGCTTCTGATATAGCCAGGAGGTAGTCCTGGCAAATTACCCCGTTCATTACTGGTGAGTACTTCCCCTTGGAAAGAGCTGATTGTGTTGATAACGTGCATTTGCTGCTCAGCATTAAGGAATACAGAAACTGTGATGACAGTCTTCACAAAGAATATCCAAGATTCAAGTTTACCTATTAGCAGTATGCTCTTGATCTTTTTGTATGTGGGGGTGGCGTGGAGGGCTGTTCTTAGGTGTCATCCATTTGCATTGCAGTCCAGTTACTTGGATAAATGTCCCGGCACGGCAACCTTTGGCAAAAATTACAAAAATGGGCTTGGGTGGCAAGGATGTTTGGAAAAGTCTTCCATTTACAAAACACAGGGAATGATGGATCACTGTATTTGATTGGGACTCAACCACCTAGGTGAGGTCCATCAGGACCGTTTGTAGTAGTGAACAAGGACTCTTTGTATACCAGGTGTTGGCTTGTTCTGTCATTATCTGCACCTTCTCTGCTCACTGAGATGCATGGAAGAATAAGCATCTATATTTATCTGCCACCTCTGTCTGACTCAAGCATCAACATCAAGTTCCAGGCTAGAATTTGTTCTTTTGCCCCTGTTCAAGTAAGTCAGTGGGCCAAAGCTTGTTTAGTCACCCAGAGCAGGACCACGTGGGCAGTTGTACTTATTTCCTCCTTTCCACCTTTTACGCTTCAGATTGTGTTGTCTCCAGGGATTCAGTGCAGCATCTTATGTCCCTGCTAGTCTGTCTCTCTAGATAATGTTCTTCTTGTTGAAATAATTGGCAGTAACAGTTACTCTCTCATGGTTTGAGAAGTGTGACCCCAGTGTAAATTACTGCTGAATCCCGTGTAATGAGTCTGGGACATATGCATTAGAATCTTTGTAGGAAAAATTACCTAAGAATACATTTTTGCAAAGTGAGTAAATAGGATTTGGGGAGAGGAAGAGGGATGAGAATTACTTGTTCCCATCTCAAGAGAGAATTCAGAGGCTGTGTTCTGGACAAGATCAGAATTACAGTCATTTTAGTGGGCACGGGCAGGTGTATGTTTCCAGTCGTGGCTGAGTTCACGGCTAGCACGCATGAAAGGCTCTTGATCCTTCTTGGGTAGCGGTGGTTCAGCCTTGAATTTATCAGGAGACACTGAGAGAACTTCTTCCTTACCTGCCCCAAGGTATCAAACTTGCATGATTTTATGACAGACAAGGATGTCAGAACATTTAATTGGAGTTTTATGACATAACTTTGTTGTAAATAAGAAAAAAAAATACTTAAATCTGAAATGAATCTTAAACAGCAGCTTTTTTGGCCTTTACTTAATGTGTTTAACTTCTTTTTGTTAAAGGTGGGACAGAAATTGTCACAGAGAGTGACTTTCACAATGGACATTCTGTAGCTGGAGTAATTGAACAAGGAGGTGTTGGTAGAATGCAGCGAGAAAAAATGGTTTACATGGCTGTTAAGGACTCTTCTCAGGAAGATGAAGATATTAGTAAGCATAATAAGAAACATTTTTGTTTCTCATGCTGTTTTGTACAACAATATAAACATCATTCTCAAGGACTTTTTTAATTTTTCTGAAGGATTCTTCAGCCTGAAGTAGTAGAAAACTAAGCTCATCTTCCCTAAAAATAAAGAGCAGGCTATAATTATTTTAAAGTGATGTGGATAAATGCACTTTGCGCATACTGTATGCAATCATTTCATTATGTATATTAAATTTAACATGTCCATGGATGAAGTTAATGAGGTTAGTCAAATTTCTCATTTTTTTCTGTTTTCCTACTGTGAATTGCCTTGTTTAAATAGTTTTCTGGCAAAATGGCAAATATATGTCATCAGTTGCAAGTTTATACGTTTGTATATTTGAATTTATGTTGGTGTTTATTTTGGGTTTGTATTTATTGATACGTGTTTTCTCTCTTCAAGGAATGTCTGAATAAACAATGATCCCCTAAGGGAAGGGGTGGTTCTAAATGCCAGAGGAAGAAAAGTAATTTTTAACGGGTATCAATCAGAGTGAGAGCAAATCAAATGAAGGAAAATTTACAGTGCGGAGGATAAAATTAAAGATGTATTCTTCTCCTTTAATCCAGGCTGTGCTGAAATAGCAGATGAGGTTTACATGGAAGTTATTGTAGGTGAAGAAGAAGCTACATCGCTTCCAGACACACAGCTAGAAGACTCTGGCGTGAATAAAACTTTTGTCCCTGTTGCTTGGGCTGCTGCTTACGGTAGGAGTCTGTATGCTTATTTTCTGAAAATCCCTTCCATTATTTTCTCCCTAATCCAGCTTCACAGAATCTCTGTGCAAATGTCGTAATCTCTCACCTTTCCCTAGGGGGTTGAAACAGCTCCGTCAGATCTTTTAGCAGTGTCAGTTAGTGGAGCTGATTAAATGATGTGAAAAATGATCTTGACATCATTTGTGACCTTTTACGCGTAAGGTCCTTAGTTTGTTTGCAGCTCAATAAGAAGAAAATAATTCCGTTTTCACACTGGTGTTTTTTTTTCCAGTGGTGGCCTGTCAAGCAGTTACAGATTACTTCAGTAGTTGATTGACTTGCATATAATGAATGGATTGCTATATGTTGAGTTTTATGAAGTAGAAAGGAAAGCTGTTAGGAGAATTTTTATACTGTTCTTGGTTCCAGCCCAGTGTACAGAATGCGTTGTTTTTAATGGTTAAGTTGGCTGTTGAAGATCTTACGAAAACAAGAATAGCCTTAAGTATTTTATATTAGCTAGGAGGAAGGGGAAATAACTTTAAAAAGGGAATAGTAGGAATAAAAGTGTAAACGTGTTCCTAATAATTTCAGTTGATACACCTGTTTTAGGCCTGTTAGTCTTTCAGGTTAGAAACAAAAAGAAAAAAGGTAAATCGTTATTTGAAGCATGGCTGCAGAGAGTAGAAGTGTCAGATCAAGATATATTGTGAATTTGAATATTCTCTTATATTTCATGTTCTTTTCTCGGATTTTGGCATGTTACATGTATATGAAGAGGGTATCAGGTCATCCATGGTTTATGTTATAATTAAGCAAGCAAGTCAGTGAGTTAAAATTCATTGGTGTAATACTCCTGAGCACAGTAGTTGGTCTGACAAAAGGGTTTAGAACCACAGAGCCTTGGCACATAGCAGTAAACGCTTTCAACTCAAAATGAGGAATACACTCTTAAGGTATTACTTCTGTGTCTCCCAGAACGTTGTAGTGCCTCATATAGATGAGTGCTGAGCGGCTGATAAGGTACAAGTCTTCTTATCTGCCTAGTTCTACTCCAGAAAGATAAAAGAACTTTGATCTCAAGAACAAATTGTGGATTTCATATAACCTCGTTTCTGGATTGGTATCTGAGGTTATATATACGAGGTTCAAAGTTTGCAGAAACAAGCATATTAACTATGAAAAGCAGGAAGGACAGTCAGCATGGTAAGCATGCAGGCACAGCGTTAGTGGGCATTAACTGTTCATAAAGACGTGCTTTTATTTCCCGGGGCTCGTCATTACAAACTACCGAACTGATGGTGGACTGCACATCTCAGTTTGGATAGACTTAAGCTGTTACTTACTAGCTAAGTTAGTTTTCTCTCATTATCAGGCTTTCAAAGCCATCATCTTTGAAAGAGTTTTAATTTATAATGACTAAAATGCCATTTTCTGCAGGAGATGAAAGAAGGCTACCCAGAAGATACGAAGATGGTCAAGCGGCAGGTGAGAACATGTAACTGTGCTTGGCACAGCATTAAAACTTAAGTCTTTGAAAAGATACACATTTACGTGTCAGTTCTCCTAACAAGTGAATGCAAGAAATTATCCATAAAGTATATCTTGAAGGACTCCACAGTCTTTCTCTACTATTTTGAAATGAAAACAATTCTAGATATGTCGTCGGCCTTCAGAGTGGGTGGGGAAGTTGGGAGGATCTGCCAGGTGTTTTAATACAGTTTTGTAGTCAGGAAAGAGATAGTGCAGTTGTTAAAAAGTAAAACCAAGTTAAAGGAAAGGAAACAACCAGCATAACTTGTAAGAGATTAATGTCTTGAGAAATAGGAGAGATCAAGGAATATATTTGAAAATTAATGTTTAAACAGTTACATTCTTGACTTTTACCAGCAAAGATAGCTAGTGCTTTAAATTGGTGCTCTCTTATTCATGTTCATTGTAGAGGAATGGGAGATATTTTTTTAAAAACCGTAGATATGCTGCTGTGCAATTCCAGTCATCAATCCCAAAGAAAAGAGTTGTTTAAGGTTTTTTATGGTGTCTAATTTTTGTTTCTAGGAAATAACTTGGATACACGATTAGAAAACAAAAACGGTAATGCAACACAATACCTGCAGATTTGTGATAGCATTAGCACTAATAGAGTGCTAAAACAAAAAACCAAGAAAAGGAGGAGAGGAGAGGCCAGGCAATGGCAAACAGGTAATCACTGTATGGTTATGCGTATTGTCATGGAGTGGCATTTACTCCTGTACTTTTTTTTTTTTTTTTTAAGCTGATGCAGAATTAAAAAATATAAATTATGATTTGCGTATTTCCTGTGTCCTTCCCCCCTCCAGTTCTGTGCTAGAAAATGTTTAATATTTTTTGCTATTCAAAGTCAGTACACTTAGGGCTGATGCAATTCATTTGAATTTTGCAAGCTATTAAAAAGTAATCATGGATGTATTCACTGCACATATGATATTACTGATGTGTTTGAGCAGTTTCTGAAACAAAACTATATAAACTATAGGTGCTGTGGATTGGTTGTTTTTAAACTACTGAACCATTCTCTCTGCTGCAAGTGTAAGTGCATGAATCTGAACAGCAGTTGGCTGATTTAAAACTTCTTAATCAGTAAATTTGTTTCCTTCATAACTTGTTTTTGTTTGTTTAAAAACAGCTGTTATAATAGGTCCTGATGGACAGCCCTTAACAGTTTACCCTTGTCATATTTGTGGGAAAAAATTTAAATCCAGAGGATTCTTGAAAAGGCATATGAAGAATCATCCAGATCATATGATTAAGAAGAAATACCAGTGTACAGACTGTGACTTTACAACTAACAAAAAAGTAAGTTTCCACAATCATCTGGAAAGCCATAAACTTATAAATAAAGTTGATAAAACCCATGAGTTTACAGAATATACAAGAAGATACAGAGAAGCAAGCCCGTTGAGTTCTAATAAACTAATACTGAGGGACAAGGAGCCTAAGCTACACAAGTGCAAATATTGTGACTATGAAACTGCAGAGCAGGGACTACTCAATAGACATCTGCTTGCAGTTCACAGTAAGAACTTCCCTCATGTATGTGTGGAGTGCGGGAAAGGATTCCGTCATCCCTCCGAGCTGAAAAAGCATATGAGGACCCACACTGGGGAAAAGCCATACCAGTGTCAGCACTGTGTCTTCAGGTGCGCTGATCAGTCCAATCTGAAAACCCACATCAAAACCAAACACGGGACTGATTTGCCGTTTAAATGCGAGCACTGTCCCCAGGCGTTTACAGATGAGAAAGAACTGCAGCAGCACACAGAATTATTTCAAGGGCATAAGACTCATCAGTGTCCACATTGTGACCATAAGAGCACCAATTCGAGTGACCTGAAGCGACACATTATTTCAGTTCACACGAAGGATTTTCCCCACAAATGCGAGGTATGTGAAAAAGGCTTCCATCGTCCATCTGAGCTCAAAAAGCATAGTGAAACCCATAAAGGTAAAAAGATACATCAGTGTAGACACTGTGACTTTAAAACATCAGATCCTTTTGTACTTAGTGGGCATATCCTCTCAGTTCACACCAAGGACCTGCCTTTTAAATGCAAAAGATGTAAAAGAGGATTTAGGCAGCAAAATGAACTTAAGAAGCACATGAAGACCCACAGTGGAAGAAAAGTTTATCAATGCCAGTATTGTGAATATAGCACTACGGATGCGTCAGGCTTTAAACGACACGTAATATCAATACACACAAAAGACTATCCACATAGATGTGAGTATTGCAAAAAGGGATTCCGTAGACCATCTGAAAAAAATCAGCATATAATGAGGCACCACAAAGAGGCCATAATGTAATATATGATCTCAAGAAGGAAGCAATTTAGAAACTGTGATATGCCAATTGGGGAAAAAAAAAATCTCATGAACTGTTTCTCCTGGTTTCAAAGCTTGATATTAAATCATAACTTTACATTCTTTGTATTAAAAGTCTTAAAAGTATTAGGGTTGACAGGGGATCTCATAGCCCTATGATTGTTGCTTATCAGAACCTAAAGAGCACTATAGAATGCAGAAGGATGGGTGAATGTCTTCAATTTGCAGAAAGGTGGATGAATGTCTTCAAGTTAGTAGTATTACACGGTGTTAAGCTATGGAAGACAAAACGAAGATGATTGTGTTATCCATTTTGTCAGTAATGGCGTTTGTCTCCAATATGAAAACAGTTCAGATATATGGTGGGGTTATTTACAAATTGTTTGCAAAGGCAACTGAGTCTAACTTCTTGTGTGGTTTTGAAAGGAGAGTATTAGTCAGTCACTTGAGCATAACGTTTTTAAATTGTGCCTGGAAATTATATTCCAGAACTGGTCAAATTTGGGGGGGTTGTCCCTTTTTTGTTGGTTTGGTTTTTGTTTTGTTTTTTTTTAAACATTTCATTGGGAAACCTTTTCGTTTCCTTCATTAGTTTAGGTCCAATGAGTAATTTTTTAATGGTTTTCAAAGCTGCTAACCTATTTTATTGCAGGATATGATGTTTAAAATATAGCATTATGTTATGATCTCAAAGGTGGTGTTCTGGTGCTAGGGTTAAAGATGTGTATGTATATAATTTCCCTTTTTTATCTGAAACTACAGTTGAATGTTGTTCAGTATGGCACATATAACAAAATTAACTTTGAATTTGACCCTTATGGTTTTTTTAAGGATAAAATGGATGCAGCTCATAGTGTTGTGACTCAACACTGATTTTCTTTCTCGCTGCTTTAAAATCTTCTCTAAAAAGATTATTAAAAACAAAGTTGAAAAATGTAGGTTTTTTTTTTTTTTTAATTAAAATTCAGAGTACTTAGAAGTTCTTTAGGGCAGTGTTCTTAACAGGTATGACTATTATTGTCCTACCTCCTTATATGAAATTTTCCATATAGACATAAAATTGCACCTTTTAATCAATTCTTTAAAAAAATCTATACCATGCTATAAACATGCATTTTCAATCTGTAAGAAAGTATATATGCAGTATTTAACCAGAGAAATATGCTGCCACTAGAGTTTGGAGGTGGATCTTCAGTTTACAGTGTATACATTTAAAATATGCATCCCTTTAAACAACGCTTTGTGTTAGCATGCTGCAAATCAAATGGCGCTTAATATAACAAGCTGGTCTAGGGCTATTTAATGAAAAACCTGTTCATAAATGTTATGCATATAATGTGTATTTTTTACTTTTTTAGTTGCTTCATGTTTGCACACAGCTGTTCACATGATAAATTGTAACTTCATGCTATATTGTGGCTTTGTGTTTCAGATACTGTTCATATTTTGTTTTTGCACCAGATGAGAATCAGTTCCTTGAGAATAAATTTTTTTTATATTTCTAAACTTCAGAAAGTTAAATTTGGGAAATCTCTTAGAAAAATACGTGTTTTATGTGGCTGTAAAAAATGATGTACACGCTGTAAAATAAGATTGTCACTGTTATGTGGGATTATTATTTCTAAATGTGTTACTCATCGTAACGGGCATACAATAAAACGCATCTCTTGCACTCCAAATTTTTTGGAGTTTGCTTCTCTTTATGGTCTTTAGGAAAGTTTCATTCTGTGTAAATTTGCCTAGTATTTTTAATTACATTATTCACTAATTAATATGTAATAACGTTTCAAGTAAGCAGGTCACTCGAGATATATTTATCAGACCGTTGAGGGGAGAGTATTGGGGTTTTATTTGACTAACCCTTTAAAGTTACAGGTAATGTATTTGTGCTTATTTCTAAAATAATTATCAAATGTGATACTGACGTTCCTTTGAAATTCTTTCCTTTAAGTAAAGCGAATGTAAAACTTCTCACATATTTTGGGAGAAGCCAGGTAGGTTTTGTCTTTTTATCTGTGTAATAAGAACAGCTTGCAAAATGAAATACTAAAAATACTGCTATCTTAATTTCCCTCTCTTTTTAGAATACTTGAATTATGACATCAGTAATAGAGTAAAAACTTTAAGAAGAGAGCGCGATATTAAATGAACTCTTCATCAAGGATTTCCAACGGGCTTTTAGCCAGTGGACTCGTAGGTTTTGTACTAAAAACCAGAAATTAAGCAGACCCGAACCTGTTCATCTGTTTTTTGTTTATAGTACTTTTTTTTTGCATGCCCAGCAGTCAAAGGAGGAGGCCGTAGCATTCAGAAAAATCTTAGAGATGAAAGTTGGGGGTTTTGACAATTTTAATGCTTATTCCTGAACGTTATGTTGAATACATAGACTAAAGGAGTTTCTTCGTAGCAGACTGAAGATGATCATTCTGACTCTGTGACAAAGCACACGTCCGTGCTGGCTCATTTTTCCACCTTACAGCTGGACGGAATAACCAGGTACTTTGAACATTTTCTGTAGCCAACTTTGCAGAAAGACTTAACCCTGCATTGCCTAAGAGTCCGTCACGGTTCATGGGGTACAGAACGGGACGTGGGGGCTAGAAATGACAGAAATTAAACTTCTGGCGAGTTTTAGATAGCAGTATGAAATCTGGACATAATGCTTTTAAGCATTGCATGCAGGTCATGTTTTGATACTTTTTATTATTCATACTTGGTATTTACTGTTGAAGTATATTAACGTTTGCATTTTACAATAGATGTTTGAGGATAACGGTATTGTCTCTTCCAAGGAGTGCAGTGAAAGGCTTTGACCTTTACATATCTGATAGTTAAAAATTGCATATGAGGGTTAAGTCTTTCCGTGGTGAGCAGTTGTTTAGTGTAAAAATTGTTTAGTTTGGTTGTTTAGTTCAGAGTCGGTGAGCGGTATCGACTGTTCTTAAGAGCGAGGTACACTGTGGGGCATCAGTTTTGTTACCTAGCTTTTCTGTTGCACCTAGTTCTTTCTTGCCCTAAAACTACATACCATGAAGGGCACAAAAGTTGTTTTGACATATTTAATGGTAGCAGAAAGTATATGGTGGATGCTGGATAAAAGTTTAATTCATTTACAGCTTCATCGTTAAGTTATAGAATGATTAAGTTCTGTAACTTTCTATTACAGAAGATGAAATTGGTGTTGCGGTTTAACAGTCCGTAAGTCCACCTAATGAGATTCCTTTTTGATTAGGAAAAAAAGGTCATACTTTTTGGAACATTAACATCTGTGAGGAATGTGTTGTTCAAGATGTGAGGGAGGGAATAGTGGTTGGAAGAACCGCAACTGTAGTTGGTGATTATCAACAAGGCACAAATACGGGAAAGTGTGTAGGACTTGAAGCAGGTGCAGACCAGTAGAGTCTTCTGTGTGCAAGCCCTGCTGTTCGTGATGGTGAGGTGGAGAAACTGAGTTGTTAAACTTAGAAGGATGGTTACGGGCAGCCTTGTCCAGTGTGAAGTCTCAAGAGAGTTACCACTTCTCTTTGGCTGGCTTATTGCATTAGCATTTTGAACGTTTCTTTCTTCATGTTAATTGTTTGTCTCTTCTCTTGGCAGCGTATGGACAATGAAACCCAGCTAAGAAGAAAGACTGTGGAAACAAGGTCTGTCAAGGAGAGAAAAAGCCGTGAGACGTAACCCACACAGCATTAAGGTTAATGGATTACTACCCATATGTTGTTAAATTTCAAACAGTTTAAAAAACCAAGTTTGTCAGACTTTTTGCTTGAGCACTGGTTTTAAAATTCAGTAGCTTACAGTACCACTGTGGGAATGTGTGCTTCTACTCAGCCCTTTGCTGGTTCTGTCCAGGGCTGCTAAGATGTTTATGACTGAGGCTGGACTTCAGTGGCATTCTGTAGTTTGAAATTCCCAACAATGCTTCTGCTCCTTCTTCCAGGATTGACAGCTTTCTGTATAGCTGTGGATGTTGAAGCTTCTTGTAACTGTCCAAGCTGGGTGGTGAATAGGCAAAGGAGGGGGTTGAAGATGTTAGGAGGGCTCCGGTGGTTTAAAAAAAAAAAAGAAAAAAAAAGTAATATTGTGATGGATGGAAGGAGGAAGGAATCCCCACAAGAAAAGGCCTGTGCAGTGTGTTGCAGGTGTGACACTGGGGTTGTGGGAGAAAGGACGTAGAAGTTGGGGTTAAGGAAGGAAGAATAAAGGAATGGGCCTGCTAGACAAAGAGGAACCTGAGAGGAGGTGGTGGTATGTGCAGTGCTCTTACATTGTGTACGTTGAGTCATTTAGGATCTTTTTGTTAATATATATATATAATCTTGTGTGGATGTATTCATCCAACAGAAGATAAGACTCTGGTAGAACCTTTTTTTTTCCCCTTCTTTTTTGTTTTTCCTACAACCATGTTGTCCCAGTAACTGAAATTCTGTATTAAAGCAAGCGGTTGGTTGTCATTCTTGGCATAAGATTTTACTAGGAAGTAGCATTTTAAATCTTCTGAAATGTAAGAGTAAAATGTCACCCAAACCCTCAGCAGTTTGAGGCACAGTGCCTATATTCTTTTCTGTGCACTTTCCCAGTAACTATTTAAGGGAATTTGTGGTGGCTGTTGTATTGTTACCGTGGAGGTGTCACGATTTTAAAAATGCTTCATGTCAAATCATGGTAAAATTTATATCTCAGTACTTCCACAGATCCCTGCTCTGTATAGTCTGTCCTTCTGCCCTGCCTGGCTCCCTCCCCTGAGCTGGCAGCAAACTGCCTCCTGTTGCCCAGCGTGATGAAGCCTTTAGGATGGGATGAAGCGCTCTGCAGGCAGGTCCTGCTTACTCATTTTCACAGCAGATGAGTTCCTAAGTGGTGGTCGGAAGCAAGTGAGAGACACATGCTACCACCTGTAAGCTTCGCAAGTGTTTTGACTTAAATGATGAATTGAGCAATACAAGCTGGTGGTATCCTACTTATTACTTGTCCTGAAAACTCCGAATGATGTCTCCCGTCATTGTTGTGAAGTTGCATGATCTCTGTTCGTTTGGAGGTGCTCATTAGTAGACACGATCATCTTTCACGTGTACCTGCTGTCCTTAGTGACGTTTATGTACGTCTTGCCTTTTGCCACATTTTCAGTAAGGGCTTGGAGCTGTTTTGTTGAAAACAGTCCTTGCTTGCCGCATTACTACAAATCTGTCCCTGCAGCAACACTAACTAATGGGGTGAATTACCTTTCCCAGCACTTGTGGTAGGATGCCGCTCCGCAATACCAGGAGGAGGAGAGGCGACGCGTGCTGTAAAGCTGTTGGCTACCGGGGAGCCCAGCGCTGAGGCAGTTGAGCTGTTCTTGACCGTGTCTGGATTTCTCCTCTGCCTGCTCCTGCGGTAGTTTGTGATGTACAAACACATCCCGGGGGCTTGAGCGAGCAGTGAGTTTCACAGACATGCGGAAGCGTTGCTCCAAAACGTCAGATTTGTTTACTGTGGTTTTTTATTTGAGTGACAAAGAACTCCTAAAAGCCAGGAGCAGTGAAACCATGATTCATGTCTTGATTGTCATCGGTGTTTTCCTTTCTTCAGGTTTCAGATGCCCACAATTAAAGGTAATGAAATTGAGAGAGAAAATACGGAAGAACGCCAGCAGAGTACTCCCAAGGTAAAGGTAAGTTACCTTGTCGTAGTATTCAAAGCTTATGTCGACTCTTGAGACAGAATGCTGGAGGTGTCAGTAATTTTTGAACCAGGGCTCTGGTTGGCTTTTATTTTATGGCTGAGGCAGAGAAACTGTTCCATATTGCAGACTGAGTTGGGTGGAAAAGTCAGCAATAGGAACCAGAAGACAATTTTCTCCTGCTCTTCAGTGTAAGAACAAGAAACTCTGTGTGCTGTCAAATCTGTTCAGGCAGCGAGGGTTTATTTACTAACATTGTTGATAAAGACAGTCTAATAGGGTG